>QYTT01083703.1:22186-36614 GCA_006980735.1 Dasypogon diadema
GAATCGCTAATTTTTGTTAGGTAAAATTCTGCGACATTCTGGGAAAGCTATTAACCAGCAAGTTGATTGAACTCATATTTGCCTTACCAGGCTAAGTTAATTCTGGAGGAATTTTAGGAAATTCTCTGGAATTTTTGCTAAAATCCAGACAAGTAATAAATGAATTGTTCAATGTGGTTATAAAAATATTTCGTCCTTGTTTCTGAAGGTAGATTTTTCCTGGAATGGCAGTTTTCTGGGTACTTATATTGTTTCTTTCAATCTAATTATTAATTCCGTATAGGAATGAAACAGATATAAAACTTTTAGCTGGTGTGTTTTATCTCTTTTGATGCTTCATAGAATATGTAGATAAAACTCGCATCGTCACGTTTGTTAATGGAGAGATAAATGTGTTTTCTTGTTTTTTCCTTCTTACGTAGCGAAATTAGTAAATACAAATATAAATCTTCAAGGTCAACGAAAAGTTTTCATTGCAATGTTGGAAGTTATCTTTATTATTAGATATACATATATGTTCGTCGCTAATAGCTACAATAAATAATCAACAGAGCCCCAAATACAGAATCATCCCAAAAGAAAAGATCCATTTGCACTTTTTGTTCTGTAATACTCAAAATTAACGCAGTCTGAACATCGAACTGCTGTTGAGTGGATTTTTGACACCTGTCAAAATCTCTTGGCCTTTCGAATTCGGAAGTAAAGCTACAAAAATTAAAATGACCAAAGGCAGCAGGTATGAGTATAAAAAATTGGGTACGTTAATATTTTTGACAGTTTCGTGGGAAAGGGGTACAAAATTGAATATACTTTTTTCTAGTACAAATACATGTACCCTTAAAAAGAGGATTCTGACAGCCATACTTCTAACCGATGAAAAATGACAATAATTGTTAAGTTACATAGTTTGCTTGTACATAATTCACGGACGAATCCTAAACATATCACAAAACAATGATTTTGGTTCAAAATCAAAACAAAATTAGAAAATAAATAAATTCAATTTGCCTCCTATATAAAATTGTGCAATGCACAGTCTATTTTGAAACTTAGGTGTTAGTGAGAATTTTTCAATTTTCCGGTACAAACCGACGTGCTTAAGTGCACTTCTCGCAACGTTTCGCTCATTTGCACATGAAAAGAGTAATTCTGTAAGCACTGGGATATTTATAATTTCAAAACATCACTAATGTATGCACAAAAGCCTAAACTAGTGGAATGAAGCAAGTAAAAGATGTGTCACATAATTACAATCAGCCAAAGGATTATAATTTTCAGTGTTTTGCACAAAAACGTGTTTTTTTCTATATAGAACTTAAATCGATATTCTCAAGGCGTCAAAAATGATATTACAACACGTCATATAATAGACTTTAATAAAAAAACAAAGTTCAGGAACCTAGACCTAGCTAAAGCTTATTTCAAATGAATTAAGAACGAAAAGTTCTGGTTCAAATGTAGTACGTAAACAGAATTATGCTCAGCTTTTGACAATTAATCTTATATTCAGTAACTATTATATATTGCATACAGCTTTAGCTTTTTACATTCTCCAAACTTTTCTCAACAAAAGGAAAGCCAATTTAGGAGCTATGTTGATATGTACTGGGAATTTTACGAATGTCCTTCAAAAGAGCTACACAAATCAGCATTTATTTTACTTATATTCGCATTGAAGTCATTTAAGTTATTCGATAACCTAAGGTGAACGTCATCAACATACAATGTTGTAAGCTGCATTACGTAGGTACTTTTACTAAGTATATATATAGAGCTAATAATAGAGGACCTATAATAGACCCTTGAGGCACTCCCGAAAGATAAGGCTTTGAATGCGAGCAATTATCTCCAGACACAACAGTCTGTTGCCTATTTTATTGTCGAACTAGAGAGTCTGAATTCATTTCTGGCATAAGACATTCGAGTTCGCCGAATCAAAAGCTCTATTAAAGTCAAGCAAACAGAGAATCGCACTCCATTTTTACTCTACAACAAGATAGTCAAGATAGGTCCTGATCTGGTTATAGATAAATCTTTCTGGAACTGTAAATAAAACCGGTAATGTAAGAGTACTAATGGGTTTGTAATCACGAGACTGACTAGCTTTAGAATGTTTTGTGCACAGGTATAAATTTCGTCTGTTCCCATAAAATTGAGAGGCATCCAGTAGTTATAACTGTATTAATTATGTGAGTAACTGGCCTAATAATAAATGAAAGGCGTAACTTAATGAAACTAATAATAATAAAAAAAACTAATATTAATATTGACCCTGTGTCAAGCCCAAGATGACTAAAAAAGTGTCCCTTTTCTCTGTTCCAATTTTGAAACTTATGTGTTATTTTTTAAGTAAGCACGCCCTCTATACTCATTAGAGACTACTTCTTTCGATAAAGTTGATTCAATTTGTGTCACTATATCATTGCATTTGCAACCTGTACCCGAAATATTCCTACTCAAATGTTTCACAAATCACCATAAAATATTTTAAATAGATGTATTATAATTTATAGCAGTCCCGTTAGCCATCAATTAACGAGGTGGGGGGTGTATATTGAGCGATTTCATGCTGAGTTATTTCCAGCTAGTTATTAATTTAAGTTTGGAATTTTGGTATTTATGGATTGAAAATTTTTCCATTTAGTTCAAGTGCTTCGTTTTTGTAGTAAGTAATATCTCATGAACTTTTCGTCACAATTTATAAAGCGAAATAAATTTGTTACAAAGTTTGAATAAGGAAAACTAAATAATCTTACACATAAGCTAGTAATTTTGAAAAATATATTTTTTAAGAAACAAAATCAATTCATGGGCTATAATTTATTAATCACTCCAAAATTAACAGAGAAATCTTTAGACTAGTTCAATGCAAACGAAGTGAAGTCTGTCTGAAGCTGTCCGTATAAACATTTCTTGCAGCTGCATAAAATAAAAATCCGTAAAGGATTTCTATGAGGATTCTTCTCATCCAATTTTTCATATATGTCATAGACAATGTTCGGCAACATTAAAACTGAGGAAATACTTCCATACGAAACGAACTGCGCACTTACCAATCTAAGTAACTCCGAATCCGAAAATAACAAAACTGAGTGGAAGCATTCCATAGTAGGGGTTGGGGTATCCAAGTAGGATACGAAAGGGGATAAAAGTGCGCATGTTATCTTCTTCATGTTTTTATTTTTTTATATTCATTCTTCATTCATTAATCAAAAGCACCACAGATTTTAGTTGGGAGAGAACTTCGGAAAAGTTCGGAAAAATTTTCTGTTCAAATTGAGAAAAACTTACCGAATTTGTAATGGTTTTTCTATGAATGAACTACTTAATTACATTATTTGTGAAGAAGTCATAATATTTTGACACCTATTAAAAATTAAGCAAATATAAATATAAAAAAAACTATACAAGACGGTTAGGTGAGTGATTAGGCATCTTGGGAATCACACTCGTTCCAAGTGACTTGAAATTTACAAATATTTCTAAATTGCAGGTATAGCAAGAATATAACACAGATTTTACGTTGTCATGATAAAGCTAGTTAAAAAAATGGAATATAGGAGTATACCTAAATACGTTTTCCAATTTTGATGAGATTTTATCTCATAGAGTAAAATAATCCTTTAAAGGCATCCTGTTTTGTAAAATATCTACAATAAATTTATTCAGTTGTTATCGTCTTGAATGATGATCAATTAGTGAAGCTCATATTCATGAGGTCCCAGGCTCGCATCCCAACAGTCCGGGTTTTTCGTCTAATCAACAGAAATTATTGGATATTGGAACTTTTGTATGGCTTGAAGCCTACGTTAATTAGTAGGTTCAGTTCTAAACGGATAAGTTTCCTCATATGTCCTTATAGTCCTTATTAAGTCAACAAAACCGACATTTATTTTTATTATTATATTTTGATGTAAATATTTTAACGGTTTTTCGTTAAATTCCGTTTTGAAACTTGCACTTTTCGGTAGAATGCTTGATGGTTCCACTAGGAAAGGAATTAGGCAATGGAACGATATCTATAAATCCACACACTGCAGACATCGGGACTAACGAAGGCTCAAAGATACCTGTAGAGAGATATTTTTGCAGGACGAAGGATAAAATATTGAATTTTTTACTTTAATTTTATGAAGTTGAATATTAAAGTGTACCTAGTTCTTACACTTGTAAGTAGATTGCGGAGTCTTAGATACAATTTGAAAGCTAGTGGTGTGTGCTTTCAAACGAGTCCCACATTATTGTCCTACAATGTCCTTTACAGAACTTGGGAGATTATAAATAAGTGCACATCTCTCCTCTCCATCTCCTTGTTCCTCTCTTAAAGCGTTGCTAAATCGCAGTTCATGAGGATCGGCAGGATCGATAAACTTTACTGGAATACCTGGACGTATACATGGATTCGATAAAAAAAGTGTCAGAAAAGCGAAGGTGGTGTTGCCTCAATGTAGAACAGTGGAAACTTGGGCTGGCATTGCTAGATCTCTTTGTAAAGATGATGGCAATCGAGGTGTTACTCAGGGTGCAAATAACGGTACGTGGTATTCACCGTGGACTGAGTATTAGTATAGGGGAATCCTGGATCATGATAAATGAGATCAGGGAACTAACAATGCCCAAGGACAGGATCAAAAGTTTCAGTATAACTGAACGGTTTCACAAGACTATTATTAGTGACGGATCACTCCCAGAGGAGGGATCGGGGCGTATATTTTATTAATGAATGGATCTATAATTGAAGGAAGGACAGGTGCAAAGACATGCGTTTGTATACCAGGCAGAAATTCTGACCCTGATTCGTGTGTTTGGATTCCTTAAAAGAGGGTCAGATGTGTGGTGGTAAAATCTTCCTTGCACTGAACAATTACGCTGACTACTGCTTAATGCATGGATCGGACGGAGGTGAATTCACCCCTAGAGGTAGAATATGTACAGGAATTCAAAGGGTGTGCCTAAAAAAATTAGATAACATTTTTCTGGGTTAGAGAACCCGTAGGGATCGATGGAGCGAAAACCACTTTGTGGATGGTTAAATTCTTCACCAACTGGGCACTACATGCTCCCAATATTGCCTTTAAAGGATGAGAATCATAGAGAATGATTAATGCAAATTGTGCCTGGAGGATACAGAGATCGCGGAGCACATATTACGTGACAACCCGGTCTTGGCGAACAATAAAATGGCATGGGACGGTTAATCTACAAACGAATGTTCAAAATAAGCGGAGATCTCAGGTTAGAGAAATACCTAGGAACTCTCCGTCGCGGACCAGCTAAAACGGCCATAGGTACAGCAATGAAAAAGTACGAGAAGACAGAGGTTCGCTTCAATATCCCTCGAACGATTCTAATAATAATAGTTTTACTCACTTTAAATCTATTGACTTTTCTCTAACTTTTGTTCACGGTTTGAGTTGTACAGCAACCACGATTTGTTCGTCCACCTCTGTTTTTCCATAAAAAGTTTTCGAATTATTCATCGTTACAGTGGAAAAGTTTCAATTTCCCGAATTTGTGAATAGAAAGTCAGAAAAAACAGTACCTGAACAGTCCGTCTTGTATAAGAACGCCTTTTATGCTTTTCTATGGCTGTTCACTTAAACCGCATCGAATTTTAACATAAATTTTAAGGTCCAACTCTATCGCGAAAAGCATCTTCCGCTTGAATCGGTTAGCCTCCACGATATCACCATTAGAAGTAGTTCGAGAGCAGTCGACTTTGCTGACTCGAACGCCTCGTTGTATATTACACATAGTACACATATTCTCATCATAAGATATATAAGACCAGTTGGAAAGATAACGGTCACAACCAGGACACAAAATCTTTATTTGAAGCCAGAAAAGCGCTAAAGAAACGCTTCCCCTCCAGGTTTAACACGATGATGTGAAATGAGAATGGGAAACTCATTCTGGGGCATCCTGAATTAATGGATGCCGATTGAAAACCTACAGCGTGAAATAAATCGGTCCATATACGAAAAATTCTTATCCTGTCTAAAACAGCGAACTGTTTCTAGAGGTCTATATATCCTTACAAATGTACTTTAATTCAGTTAAGTACTCTACGTTTTAAATTGTTACTGCCAAAGGGCTATGAATGTTGCAGGTAACTAAAGAAGCATCCTTCGCCGGTATTATAAAACAGCGCAAATTAATCTTAAACTGTCACATTAATATGCTAAATGCACCAAAAGTGTATAATTTAAGTGCTTGACCCGCTCCTTTAACATATTGATTTATGGTACTTATCACAGCCTCAGCCCACTGACACCACAGCCATGCAAATCTATAGCGGGAGATTACTTCATTTTTCATAAAACTTGCTGAAAAACTATCTAAAAACTTGTCATATTTTACATTTCATATTTTTAAGAAACCCATTACTTCTCTATTAGACCGTAAAATTGAGAACGAAAAAGAGAATTTGGGAAGAAGGTATACTTAGTTTCCTATTTCAGGAAGAATCAGGAGAAGAGGATTCATAAATCAAACCAAAGAAAAGACGAAATTTCTATCTTCTTTCTGTTCGTCGAAAAATCATTTTAATAAATCGTGGGAAACAGTAGTATGGACTCCCATGGCAACTTTTTCTGCCTATGAAACTTTCAGAGGGAATAAATGTGTGACCCCGGCCCGGGGCAAATGCCCACCTCTATAATAAATGCCAACATGTGACTCTGTGTGCTATTTGTCCGAGCGGAATTCCTTCCTCGCTTACACAGTCTGCCATAACTGCCTGCAACATGGTCGAAAATTTAGAGAAGGAAGCAGAAAATTTCTGCTTTATTTTCTGTCCTGAAACCTTAAATGGAGTTCTTTTCCTTTACACTTAGTTTAGTTCATACTCTTCCTTTGGGTTTTAATGAGTTCACCAGTAGCGCCAGGGAGATTGGTCCTGAATCTTGTGCTCCTTGTGGGAACATATGTGTTCGATGACTTTTTCTCCTTACTTCGATTTCTTGACTTTACATCTCAAGGAGCAATTTAATTGCAGTTGCTCTGTACGAGGTCAGCTGGCTTGTGCTGATGTCTATTTTCGACGGGTGCACTTAATAGCTTCAATTTCTAGCGTGATAAGTCGATTTGAAGCGAAAAATTGCACAGAAAGGCGTTATACAGTTGCTCCTTCTTTCTTAATTCAAGGAAATATTTTCAGTTTATCTGATAAATTAACTCCTTATTGTTTCTCGTCCCAGCATCAAGATAAAGTTATTAAAGGAATTTATAAAATTCAGTGGATAAGTACAAAGGGTTGGGCTTAAATTTTTCTTGTTTAATTCCCTGACAGTTTATGCCTTAATGACTTTATAATTTCATATTTAAAAAATAATAATAAATGCAAGGCAATTTTATATGAATTTCATCGGTATAAATATTTACAATATATTTGAAATGGAAAACGTTTTTTCATTCAAGTTTTAACTCTGGTAGCTTTCATACTCTATCAGACAAATTCACTCCGTTGCTTCTCTGATTTTGTTCTCAATTAGTTAATGTGAGTTATTTTGTTGTAGTACAGCTGATTTCTAAAGGAACATCATAAAAAATTCGGAAGTATTAATTTTGGACATTTGGACATCTTACTTTTGAAAGTTTAATTGTTATAAAAAAATCACCAATTCAAATTTTTTGCAAGCCTTACCAGGGGTTCATTACGCAATTATGCATCGAATGAAATTGGTCCAGAGTCGATATCATTATTTGTTCTCTAGATATTCGAGATTAAAAGAAGTTCACGAACGTATGATGATATCTAGACACGCACATACAAACATATCTCTAAAAACGATGAATTCGGACTCTAGAGCCCTCGAAACGTGGAGATATGTCGAAATTTTCAATTAAAAAAATCGGATCCATTACAATAACTTCCAGGGTGACACCATAGTGGAAGGTATTTTGAAATTAAAGAAAATATCAAATGTAAATTTGAAAAGGTAATGTTTACATAAAAATTGTAGTAACTATATTGGATTCTCTTTGTAGCAAATAGCTGTTTGGTTTTCAGAATAAATATTTGAGCAGGGCAAGTTTTGACCAGGGAGTACCCGAATCAGACCATGTAAGTAGCAATATAGGAGCAATATTTTGACACCGACATTTCTTAATCTTAAGTGAGTTTCTCCGGCTTTCGACTGTTCTGGCACCTGAAATCTCCAAGATAATTACTTCGTTTAAGATAAAGTTGAAAAATCTTTTTTTTTCATTAACTAGCTCCTGTTCCGAAATGTATTACCAAATTTCTAAGCAGAGAATTGAGGCTTGTATGGTATAAGGCGATTGCACACATTTTTGCAATAAGATCCCACAAAGTGCCATCATACTACAGGTGATAGATCCTCTAACACCGAAACTCAAGGATATGGATACTACAAAATTCTTAAACGATCTGAAAAGGAATCTGTGTCCAATTTATTATTGGAAGTCATATCAAGAAGGTACAATTGTTACGATTCTGGTAACATGACCCTCGAATAAGGTATGCCTATCTGGTATACAGACCAGATGGATCTCAGGTGAAAGGAAGAACAGGCATAGGGATTTAAGGTCAAAATCATATGACTTCGTAATCTTTCGGTACTAGTCCAACCAGTTTCTAAGCGTTTGCTATTCCCATGATTCTAGGCTCAGTCCAAATCATGTTTCGGATTGCTATTTTTATCTTACTCCAATAAAAGACATACATGCAAGAGCGAAACACAAAGTTAATCATTCTATTTTACCTGTTATACCCAGAAATTATAAAGGAGCGCACAAAGCGAACAAAATTTTAAAAAATTGTTTCCACGGCACAACGCTGAAACTTTGTTACCTGTCACCTCCTTCAGATTGTCATACCAAATTTTTCTGAAAGAGCATAAAATTTCCTAAAAATGCTCTAATTGAAATCAATTTCCGCAAAAACGGTAGAACATTCTTGTTTTTTCATTATAATTAATTTAATTAAAAATATTCCCGACAAGAAAAACCTTGTCATACTGGGCTCATTTTATTCGTATGATTTTCTATTGTCAATTTTCATGAGAATTTTTCAAATCCTCGATGACGGTACTCTTGATGTCACCGGCTCGCTGCCTATGTACTCACCATTAGGGATTATCCAGGTATAGTTAAGATTTGATAAATCGCACCATCACTTCAGTGATACTATGTATAATATAAAAACTTTGAAGCATATCTCAAATTCCTTTGCGGAATTTTCGCTTTTAAGGAGAACTTTCTATTTGAAACTCTGAGAATTCAAATGACTATTAGAAGACTCAATCCTTGGAGGTTTATGTTTAACAGAAAAGACGTTCGCATTTAGTCGTTTTTGTTTTCTGAATTTTTGAACTCCAAAATAAGATATTTTTCAGAAATTAAAAAAAATAATTAAAACGCTTACAGCTACAGTTATCACCGGTTGTGTAATTCACAGCCCGGATACGTTTAGAAGCCTTCCGTATTCTTCCCATTCGTTTGCATTTCAGTATGGAAACTGATTACCTGAAAATCGATGGGTTCCTCTTCCGAACTATCAAACTGCATTCTTACCTAGAGTTATTTTCATATTTCATAATATTGTTGTTTTCTAATATTTTTCCTACTTACATAAATTGAATCAAATAATTCAAAGAATTTTTCACTTTATAAGCACAAAACATAAAATCACGTGAACACACGAAAGAATCAAAGTAGTACTGGATGATTAGAACAATTATGCAAAACTTGATGGACTGTGGCCGATATTTCCTTACAATCATGGACTTACGCCATTCTTTCAAACTAGACTTTTATATTCTTTAGTAAATTCTATATCTATAGTTGAGAACATGGTCAGCTTTTATTATTTAAATAGAAAAATTTATTCAAAATTTTTCAAACTTACGTCATTGGGGTGTGTCATGTGAAATATATCATGAAAGGTGAAAATAAAGCTTTTCTTTTATATTTTATTTTATTTTTCGTTACACATCATCAGGCCGGTCCTGGATGATACGCATTCGAAACTAGCAGAAATTGGCGTAGGGAAGTATGTGGATCCATCCTTACGTTTAGTAAGCCTTAATTTCTTTGAATGGAGTGTCGAACGCAAGTTTAATACTATGATTTTCAATGTATTTATTGTCATATTTATTATGGTAAAAAATATTGATGGTGTAGTGTCAAAGGGCCACAAGCCGCAGTTTGCACTGAAGAATTAATTTATTTTTATATTATTCCTTTTGAGAGATATCCTTTGATGCCCAAACTATCCCTGTTACGAAATTTAAAGGAATATAAAACTTATAAATTTTCTTTTTGTTGGGATAGGGCCAGTTTACTTACGCCATCGATATCTAAGTAATAAACGGGAAACGCATCTGCTACGAAATAGCACAATTTCTCATGGATAGTATGAAATAGGAATCACACGGATATTTGCAAATCATTCTTAATGGTTTCCATAAACTAATCTTATTCCCAGAAAATTCATCACCTTGGGCTATACCTTCTGAGAATTTCCCTTTACCTAAAATCTGGCTAATAAGAGAATCTGAATAATGATGAGCAAAATTAAATGTTTTTCTAAAGAGAATGAGATATTGGATTAACCATCCGAAAAAGCACAATGCAAGGCACAGGAAACGCATAGACCGCCTTTTACAGCAACATCACAACAAAATTTGGGATCCTCCTGAGCATTTATTGGAAATACATGAGAAATATAGGAGATAGAAAATACAAGTTCCATGACGTCTGATATATCACAATTATTTACTAGCTTCAAGCATAGCATTTTGCAGAGAGTATGTTGACCACTAATAACTCCCCAGCTATATTGACCCTTTGCCGCAGGCTCTTATTTACATGCAAGATGCACAAGAAGTGGACCATTTGTTTGGCCTCCAGAGAAATCCTTCGCTCCAGCAAAATTAGTATGCGAAAACTTTCCTTAGCCAGTTACTAGTCTTCTTCTAATAACTTCGCAAATTGATATTTCATGTAAGTTAAGCAAAGACGAGCTCGGTCGTTTAAGTTTGACCGAAATCTTAAAGCTTAATTGAACTTCCGGAATTAATTTAAAGGTATTTTGCATAAGACGTCTTAAGGTAGGAACACATGGGGAACTTTACAGTTTACACTGGATGTACTTTCCTCGGTGTGTGTGCTTGATGTGTTTACGATCGGCCACCCTCCCTCAGCCACAATGAAGTTATTTGGAGCTGGAAGCTGATGAGGGCAAAAAAGGTTTTTATCAATATTTAACGACCAATGAAATGGGAAATAAGCAGCATAACTGGAGACAGAGAGAAGCAAGCGGACTTTATCCGGCTCATGCTCCTCTAAATTTCCGGCTCGGATGAAAGTCATGTTATGATGAACGGAAATTGATGGATTTATATATCTCCTGCAGTCTGATGTAGACAACATCCTCTCCCACAGCCTGTGCTTTCTTTTTTCACCAATTTATTGTTTTTGTTGTGTACTCAAGTTTTGATATTTCAGATGAATGATTCCTGATTAAAAGTAAACATCCATGCAAAAGAGGGTCTAGTATGGCAGCACCAAGTAATTATTTTCCATTTAAAAATTTCTCTTTTCTTTCTAGCTGAAAAAAAGTTTCTGTTACCTTGGGTTCGCGTATGATTTTTTATTTACTTTTCAAAGTGGAATTTGCGAAAAAGTCAGTGCTTTCATGGCTCAATTGCTAAAGGGTTCTCCTGAAGAACAGTGAACCGAGCCTAGCCCGATATTTCGTAAAAAAAATACCTAGAAAATATTGCTCAAACCGAGGTATTTATAAAAATATACCTTTCCATATTTAATTCAATTATTTTTTAAACCGTCCATTCTTATTATTATTTTTTTGTATTACCGAGTGGTTTTAAATTCATTTTCCAAAGTAGTAAGCTACGGGTTTCTATTTAAAATTTTGAAAGAACTCATTGGAACTTTTTCGCATTAATACACAGTCATGTCATCAATGCTTTCATCTATGAAATATATGAAAACGGATGTGGATGACAGCGAATTGTTCAGCAATAACACGCATAGTCCGGGTAATAGGTTCCGCGCGTATTGTTTGAATCCGAACTAATCGAGGAACTAAATACATACATACCAAATATTTGAAATTTTCAAACCAGACTATAATGAATCCGGACTGATCGAAGCCGGACTATGCGAGGTATTGGTGTATAAGTATAGCAGAAAGCAGTACCTCAGAAAATTCCTTTAAGCGCAGAATTGAAAATGTACGTGGAATATAGTTTGTTTTTCTTTTAATATTAGTATTATTCATATCATAGTTCTTGTCGACAAACTATCGTATTAGTTATTTTATTATATTTGCTTAGGTTATCAGTTTTGGCTTCCGTTTTTGGGCATTTTGGGTGGTGTCTTCGGTAAATTTTTTTATAAAATTATTTGCAATAAAATTCTCAAAAATGGAAATGGAACTGTATAAATGAGAGACCCTCGGGTAGACTACTTAAAAAAGGGCGGGATAGATACTACAAGAAGATTTAAATATCAGGTTGAATGGGTAAAAAAATACCAAAATTTTGACAAATTTTGAACCGCACAAAAATCGTTAAATTACTAGTTTTTGTCGATTTTTTCGATATCAGTTTCAATCCCTGAGAACTTGTCTATGCTCGTAGAAATATATTTTAAAAATTGTGGTACACAATATAAATTAGTAAAATCATTCAAAAAAGACATTTATTTTGAAAAATCAAAATTTGTTCTCTGTGTGTTTAATGGGTTCACCTTTTCTGGAAAATATCAAATAATATAAAATAATAAAATATAAAACAATATATCTATCTACTTTTTTGTATTATGTTTAATTTAAAAATTTTTAGTTCGGTAGCTAATTTTAAGTTTGAGGGAGAGAGTTATATTTGATGCAATTTGGACAATGGAAAGGCGATCTACTGTTTAAAAAAACGTTGCAATAAACAAGAAATCATTCAGTTTTTAACATTTTAATTTATGCCGGTTTAAAAAGAAGGGTTGAAAAAATATTTTTACATGAAAACAAATTTTTCGACAATTTTGTCGAAAATCGTAGGAAATTCTCCTTAAAAAAAGAAATTCTATACCAAAATTACTCCTATCCTGAACTTTTCAGTCAACAAAATTTTTTTTTGTATGGCAACGAGAAAATTTTCCTTTAAGGAGTTGACATTCAATTTACAAACAGTTCTCATTAACATATCAAATCGCTTCCGTACACAGCTTTTACACCAAGTCCCCATTTTTTTTGGAAATTTTAACCTGACAAATGTTGCAAGTGAGTCACAATTTGGCATGAAATTACTGTGCAACATCCCAGGGGCTTCGCAAATACAATTCTTGTCAGTAGAATTGTCTCTACCACTGATATTCAGTTATATCGCCGAGCACTGGACAAGATTTGAACTATGTAAACAGGGGAGAAGATTTGCAGATATGCATCTCAGCTCGCTGGGTTACTTAAAAGTAAATAAAACGCTCATCAGTAGTGAAGATAGCAGAAAGGTTTCCCAAGACTCCTTTCATTGACGGATCACTCCAACGGAAGGGATTAGAAGGTATTTTTACATACACGAACAAATCCATGATTCACGATATGGCAGGTGCAAGAATGTCGGTCCTGTTTGTTCTGCTGTGGAAGCCTGGGAAGATAAACCTCAGTTTACCATCCAGAGATATTGACTCTGGTTTGTACCTGGACTACTTAAGGGAGGTTCAGGTACGAGGAGGTAAAATTCTCATTGCATTGAATAGTTATGCTTTGGTCAGGTGCATGGAGCGAACGGAGGTGAATTCATCTCTAGCGTTAGAATATATACTCATTGGTTATGCCAATGTTGTTATGCAATGTCGGCAAAAATGCCGACAACTTATCGAAACAGCAATTAAATTTTCTAATACGCTCTGGTTTTTAATAACTTTCAATTTGTTTTCTATATTTTTATTTACTAGAACACTTTGTAAATGATTTAAATTGCAACGAGAAGCACACCTAACTAGGCATGAATATCATTTTGCAGTTGTCAGTGGCTTACTTATAAAACCTTTAGTAGGTCATTCTGTCTTTTCCGTCTTTTGCTGAAGGAGTTCAAATGTGTAAATTTCTCTAATGAGCTTTTAGCTACTTTCAATATTTCTTAACAAAACCCATACAATTCTGTGTGTATTAAGAAAAGCGCAAGAAAAGTGAAATAACACTTTTGGCTAAAACAATTTCATGCTTTGTTTAGCCTTTCCATAATTCTTGTTCTTTTGTGGTCACCGAGAATCTACTGCCATCACCACTCAACTTCCTTACTCATTTAAAAGGCAGATCTGCGAAGAGTAATAAAAAAGAAGCACAAAACTGGGAAAAACAGAACCACAACACTAACAGCGGCGGCATGAATATTCATGAGGATTTGTTTCTAAAGCATACTACCAGAACATAGTCTCAAAAAAG
>QYTT01083703.1:36634-58314 GCA_006980735.1 Dasypogon diadema
TATCTACTTTTTTGTATTATGTTTAATTTAAAAAATTTTAGTTCGGTAGCTAATTTTAAGTTTGAGGGAGAGAGTTATATTTGATGCAATTTGGACAATGGAAAGGCGATCTACTGTTTAAAAAAACGTTGCAATAAACAAGAGATAATTCAGTTTTTAACATTTTAATTTATGCGGAGGTGAATTCATCTCTAGCGATAGAATATATACTCATTGGTAATGCCAATGTTTCGAACTTATCGAAACACCAATTAAATTTTCTAATACACTCTGGTTTTTAATAACCTTCAATTTGTTTTTTATATTTTTATTTACTAGAACACTTTGTAAATGATTTAAATTGCAGCGAGAAGCACCTAACTAGGCATGAATATCATTTTGCAGTTGTCAGTGGCTTACTTATAAAAATCCTTTAGTAGGTCATTCTGTCTTTTGCGTCCTTTGCTGAAGGAGTTCAAATGTGTAAAGTTCTCTAATGAGCTTTTAGCTACTTTCAATATTTCTTACCCATACAATTCTGTGCATATTAAGAAAAGTGTTGCGCAAGAAAAGTGAAATAACACTTTTGGCTAAAACAATTTCATGCTTTGTTTAGCCTTTCCATAATTCTTGTTCTTTTGTGGTCACCGAGAATCTACTGCCATCACCACTCAACTTCCTTACTCATTTAAAAGGCAGATCTGCGAAGAGTAATAAAAAAGAAGCACAAAACTGGGAAAAACAGAACCACAACACTAACAGCGGCGGCATGAATATTCATGAGGATTTGTTTCTAAAGCATACTACCAGAACATAGTCTCAAAAAAGGGAAAAAATGCAAATAGTCGTTACATTTTGTCGTATGGGGCGTAATTTATTTTTTATACTTGCGCTCGGTATTGGATACTCTTCCCAATATCAAAAACTGGTCAGGATATATTTCAGTGCTGAAAGCGTTATAGTATCGGTTATGTTGCTCTATTTGACTTAAAACTGCGGCCAGAATTGTTTATGGGGAATTCGCTTTCACAACCATACTTTGTCGACCGCATAAAATATGTAAAGCTGTGTTTATAACAACAAACTTAATCGATTATTTATTGGAAATTTATTTAGATTTTGTACACTCCCTTGACTGAGCACGTTTTGTATGTAGCTTTCAACAAAGAAGCAATTTGATAAAATATCAGAGTAATGCCTTTTGTGGTATGATTCTCATTAATATAATCAATGGAATTAATTTTCTTATAAATTTAGATACGTTGTTTATTTTTACTTCCTCTATACAGATATTAGGTTATTGGCGGCTGACGATTAACTCGATTTAGACAGACGGAAGGATTTGGAGGCTTATGAAACATGTGGTACACATATATTTCAGAGTCTCAAATTTTGAAAGTATTGTGCAGGAAATATTGGAAGCTTTTCTGGCTCTAAAGGTGAATATGTTCTCTGAAATCCATTTTGTAGAACCCTATCTAAATTTCTTCCCCAAAAGTCTAAAAGCAAAAATTGAGTAATAACGTAATTAATATAATTTTCGTTGGAGGGATGTCGAAGTAGAATGCTGCCTTCTGGTCTGCCAAGGTTCGTTTTAGCTAACCTGCGCCATAATCCTCCCACGCCATTATCTTCTCCCGGCGTTTTTTGTAATTTCGAGGATTTCTTTATAAGTTGTCTGCTTGTTACCGCCGTCTTCCTGCTTTGCCATTTCAGTATCCGCCATACACCGTATACATGTATCCATCTCTAAGGGTTCCTCGCTTCATGCTTACAACTTTTCTTCTGGTCGGTCCACTCGACAGTCTAATTCATTTCTTAGTCCTTCAACAGGTTATTATATATTCTCATCGATTTTGGTGTCGTTTTATGACCTATTTCTCGATCAGATCCTTCCCCAATGGCAGTCCATTTTTTTGGGCCTTGGAACTCTATAGCTGCAGCCTGTCCTTAGAAAGTCGTCAGCCTTTTCGTTTCCTTTGAACAACAAGTGTTACCTCATTTTCCGAGGTGCACCCATTGAGTTTTGTACACGCTCCATCGCAAGGAAAGAATTCATCACTGTCTGATCCATTCATCTGACTCCTGTTTGGTCGCCCAGTGCAATGAGATGTTAAACTACTCGCACCTGACCCTCTCTGAAGTGGTCCACGAACCACAGCCAACATCTCTGCCTAATAAATTGGGCTATATTTTCAGAGAAGATTCTTGTATCTGCCATCAATCGAGGATCCGGCTGTGATTACAAAAATAACTTCTGAGACCTTTGCAGGAGTGATCTATCACTAAAAACCGCATTGAGAAACTATTTCGTTATTCTGACTCTCCTGGTCCTTTCCTTGGGTATCGTAAGTTCCCTGATCTATTTTAACTAATCAGGGTTTTCCTCTATCCATACTCAGTTCTTGACGAGTACCATGCACTGTCCTGCTGAATCTTGAATACCACCTCTACTGCCATCTTCTTTATAAACAGATCTAGTGGTGGCAGCCCCACGAGAGGTTCAAGCGCAGTTACGAGAGTTTTGCGTAAACCGCTCGTAATGCCTATGCATCCTATCCTTGGTAAAACTACACTGCTCCCATATCAAGGTAATTGCCAGTCAGGAATGGCATTTTACATTTCTATGCTTTTTAATTGGTAGCTTGAAAGTTCTCTGTAATGTTGAACCTTCCATGAGACGAGCTGCAACAAACCACTTATTTTCTATGGCATCGATTCACTTGGTTTCTAAATAATTGTATTATAGGAACGTAACGAGTTACATGGACATAGAGCTCATGTTGGCCAAAATTCCAGGCTGCCTTAGCTTTCTGAAATTCCTCTTCGATTATAGCCTGGTCGGGTACCTTAAATACTCCAACTTTACAACCAATTAACACGGCAGGAGGTTCATTATCGAATATATCAAATTAATGTACCTAGTTGTATGCTTATTTAAGTTGCTTATCGCGTTTTTGACACTATTCTATTTCGAAAGTGACTGCGATGAGTTGTGCTTCGTGTGCCAGTAATGTTCATTTGTGTTGAGGTCCGTCTTCTAAAAATAACGCTGTGTAATATTTAAATTCAAATTAGTGACATCTTGCAATTTGCCCATGTGTCTAGTGTTGAAGCACGTAAACTTTCCCATTAGCAAGGAACCATAAACCTAAGAACACCACTGCGTGTTCTGCGTTCCAGCCTTGGATCTTGTGTATTAACAGCTTAGTCTTCTTTTGATAGTTCCACTGTTATACTGTTGTTTTAGGCTGGATGATTTTGATCAAAAGCTCTTAATGTGCGACCGCGAAAACCGCTTTTAATTCGAATCAGACCATAAGTGAAAAAATTCGCTCAGAATGTTGAGGCCAGTGCTTTGTATTTCTAAATTTTGACCAAAATTTCCAATGCCACAGTCGCAGTTTGAATGGAAAATTTTAAAAAAGATTGAAATAACTACAAACAAATTGAGAAAATACTAAGCGCTAAGAAAATTACTGGGCACTAAACTTTATCCATTTCCTCTGTAGCTACTTGTTGGTCCAAGATATCAACACTTGTGACTGATATTAGGGCATAAGCTCCTTTTGGTTGGGTATACAGTGCTGTTTCGCATAGGTAATAACAAAGCAGTAACTATTGAAATAACAAAATGTAGTATTTAGAAAAGTAAAATGTAAAATTTTCACATCACTGCCCAGCAAACATTAGGAACCGAGCTGAGCTTAGGCAATACCTAAGTACACAAAAAAAGTAATTTGGCTATATATATTTTTCTACTTGTTTTTATTTCATGTTATTTAATTAATTTCACTGTTATTTGTTTTCTCTTCCTTTTTTTCTTTACTCAGCTTCGTATCTGTGTAAAAATATTTTTTGTTTACTTGCCTGTATAGTTCCCAGAAAATTATCAATTTTATTTGAAGATTCCAAACGTTCCAGAATACCCAATTTACCAGAGAATTTCCTTGAAAATTTTCAGTCGCGGATAAATGCCTTTTGATGTGATTAAAACATTTTATCCTGAATTAATTTAACTAACGAAGGTTTCATTTAGAAATAAAGTCATAAAAGCAACGAGTGGGTATTGCGTGTTCAGTTGTTCAGCTTGAAGCTGATGTGAAAATTGTAATTCTAGCCAAGTTACTTACGTATAAATACACGATAAGTGCGTATTTATTTGCGTGCAGCCGGTGGGAAACATTACAGCGCTGTTCCTGATTATATTTAGATACATATATTATATTTCAGAAGTCTTTTACTTGTGCCAGATAATCTAATGGAATTTCCTACATTATTTACATGCAATGGATATAAACTAATCTGCATAATAAAGAGCTGCGTGCGTTATATGGCAGTATGGTACTGAATTTTGTATTATTTCCCTTATTCGAAAACCTATAGGGTGTCAAAATAAATAGTTACCATTATGGAAATAATTAATATGAATTATTTTCAACTCATTTGTTGAAATTTTATAAAGTGCTCGTAATAATGTATCTATGAACTTATGCTTAGATCCACTTAAGTCTTCAGCATTGTAAACATCAAACTAACAAATAGATTTAAATATCTTCTTTAATAATTTTCATAATGTTCCACACGTTTTTCATAGGGTTCAGGTCTGGTGATTGCGATGACCATGACAAAGTTGTGATACTGTCCCCTGACAGGAGATGAATAATGCCACATTTTGAGCATAGTCATCGCAACCAACAGACCAAGCAAGCAATTGCATCAATATATAAGGACTAATAAGTTTTCGCGACACCAGATCCATTACAATCGGAAGGATAATTCGAACAAGAGCTTTAGCGACTTCAAGAGAAAATACGCGACCGGACAAGGTATTATATCTTAGTACACTGCGAAAGCTCGTATAGAAAAAGACAATTATTGTTACATTTGATCTCCAGGCAGCCCTGCCTACACCAAAATTATCTGTCGGACCTGAATTTTATAGGCGAAAAATCTTCTTGTAGTTACCTTCGGAAATGTTTTGAAGAAGTGAACCAGAAAAGTCGAAAGCTGATTGCCACTGGAGACAACTGTTGCAGTCAGAACAGAAATTGGATGGTCTTTAGCCTATGGATGTACTTGACTTTAAAGAAGCGATTCCAAAAGTTTATGTGTTCCCACAAATTGGTCATAACATGACTTGGCTCAAATCGAAAATACCATTAGGAGACATTATCAAAGTGGGTGTACTTCAAGTCAATGGGCAGATGCTATTTTCAAATGTTCTAAAATAGGCTAACTTCCTTCCTGTCCCTTCTGTGAAAAGCAGTAAATAGAAACTATCATCCAGAAGATTGGAAGGCATTAAAAATCAGTCAAACGTAGGTATTTCCCCTCAAAAATGAAAGTCCGAACACGATGAAAATTAGAATATCTTATTCTCCCGATCAGCAACAGAGGGTAACTCTATGCAAGCAAGGAAACAGACGTAGAATCAACATACCTATCACTTGCAGAAGACCTATTGAAAAGAAAAAAAAAGGATGATATTTTGGCTTTCATGATGTGGATTCTGTTATATTATGCAAGGCTTTATAATGACATGTTCTATAGAAGAAAATATTGACAACTTTTCAACAGAAGAAGGGGAGGATCTAAAAAACTGGGCTATATCTTGAATACTTCATAGAAAGTGCAAATTTCGTGCACATGATCTTTTTGTTACACGATCAAGTTTTGAGTTCATTTTTGCAACTTTCCTCTTGAATATAAAGTCAAAAATTATTATTAGGCAAACATTAAAATTTGTTTTTCTCAATAAGTGTTTTCATCACTACATCCCTTCGGAGTCTTTTTCAGTAACTAAGAAACATGGAAGCCACAAAGTCATAGGTTCGGGCTATAGGAAGAATTTTTCAATACAATTCGTTGCGCTGCATTCAGTTGTCCCTGCACTTCTTCAGTCATATGCGTGCAGTAGAATAATGCCAGAGGAGGTTTTTCCTGGTCGTTAGTTCTTTACCCGCTTTCTTAAATTGTATTAGTCATTTAATAGATAAGATCGGTGATTTCGCCTACAATTAAATTTTAAAAATCTATAATTTATATTTTTCTTACTATAAATTCCATCCAATTTCTAAAGTCACTGAATTAATAGAAGTTGTGTATCCGAGAGTGTCCGAAATTCCATCTAGTCATTGATCACTAGAGGTAAGCTTGAAAAAGCTCAGAGACATCAAATAAGCGATTTTTTAAAATACATAAATTGCTCGTCAACTTCAACTTCAAAACGCTATATAAAGAGATAATAAACGAAGCGAACAATGGAAAAACCACAAGACAGAAGGATGTGATAGGAAGGCTGCGAGAAACTCCTGTCATCTCTACCAATTATGACCTCTTGTGGATCTCTTACTTCCAATCCAATTTACAGCTTTTCTGAACATTGATTTCCTGTATTCAGGTTGCCTGATCACTGTAGTGTCTTTCAAGAAGAAGAACTCTGCATAAACAATCTTACTTTCCTCTTAATGCCCGCATCCGATAATCCAAGTAATATGAATTGTGGGATCTATATTCCTTTTCTGATCGAGCCGGGTGAAAATTTCTTGGCTTTAGGCAACTATTTCAAGGTTACTCTTTGCTGGGTTTCAGATCGCCGTGCCATATCGGGAAGTCAAGCAGCCCATGAGCCTGTAAGGAGGGATTCAAGAATGGGTATTTCTATATCGGATAGATCCATACACAGACCTCTAGAATCGGTAAAGAAAGAATTCGATCGGCTGGCGATCGAAGTTTGCCTCGAGAGAAGAAGTTGGGAGAAATGCTGAGATTAATTAACCCTTGCGACTTGTTCTAGTATCCGCCTGTCTGTTTGCTTTTTAACCTTTACAAGCGAAATTTACCATTCTTCCGGCCGAATTGAGGTCGACTCTGCAACGTTCCATGTTGGATAAAGTTCAAAAAGAGGCTTCTAAACTTTTTGGCAATCTAAAATTGATCCCCTGGAGTACAGAAGCAACGCTCTTTTATTACTACTTCAACGGATATTTCTCCAAGGAAATCTCTCGAGTAATTCACACATGATAATTGCGCACCAAGCAGTCTTCTCCTTTAAGATTTAGCAGAATACAGAAATTTCGTAAATCCTTCTTGAGCAGAATAGTGCGAATGTGGAACAAATTATCCTTTTCTGTTTTCTTCTAGAGCCAAAGGCCGTAGCTAGTAAAATATAATGTGCCTGTTAGCTTCACTCAACATCCTCCTAATTTCTTCGTAATTCTTTTCCTAATTTCCTCTGCACGAAAACTGTGCTATAAGATCACTGGGGATATTCTCTGTTTGTTGGCTACACCCTGAAACTTTATTATATTCACTTTTAATATTAAATAGGCGTTTTGATGTAATGTGGTGTATTTTCGTACTTTGTGTAAACTTTCATAGCAACCTAAGGTTTTTGAGTATTTTACACTGAATGCGATATTACACTACAAAATACAACTAGGTCTGAATATCCAGAAAATTCTTTCTGCACCGAATATCGAAATCTGTGAGTATCCTGGGGATACCCTTTAAGTACCCTGAGGGCTTCATACCTTCTAGCCTGAAATATTTTGCACTGTTCGTCCAGACTCTCCTCTTCCGTCTAAGCTTCTACATATTTACTAACTAACAGTACAAAACCTATATTTAACATTTTATAATTTCTAAAACGCAGCAGTAGGTGAAATCAATACAGAAGGAAAAGGTAAAATTCATTTACGCGTACAACAATAAATTACTTATAGAAATTTATAGATACAAATACATCTCAGTTCAGGTATATATACATACTTACATAAATAATTTCTACTGTTTGTGAAGAGGACCTTAACTAAAAGCAGTTCGTTTTCCTTGGCACCAGACCTTGGATAAGAGTTAATGATTATCTTTTGCAATTGTAGTATTCTACTCTAAATTGCTTAATACCTTTATTAGGTAGATAGAAGGTACAAATTCCTGAAACTTAGATCTCAATCTCCGAACGAACTTAATAAGATGAAAAGCCTTTGGGGGCGCATATGCTAATTTTAAAGCTACAACCTTTGACTAAGGAACTTTATAATTAGGCCTTGTAAGAAGCTAAGGAGAAGATTCATTAGGAAGTTGCTCCTTGCATTTTTCACTTTTCCTCATGTTTTTCTTGTTATGTACTGGATAATTCAAAATGCCTTTCAGTAGGATATATTTAGGTCTCTCGTTATAGCGCACTTAACATTACAAGCAGCCAGGTAAAATTGAAGCTCTTCTTAATCTTAATGAAATAATGAAAGGAGATGCTTCAAAAGGAAGGTAATTTTCAATGAGCTCTTTAGCTAAAATTGATAACACAGCTAAGGTTATCTAAAATTTATAGAAAGTGGCCCTTTACAATGTGATGTTTTATTAACCAATGGCAACACAATCCTCTCGTTCTATAATAGAAAAACCAGCACGATAATGTAAGAAGAGAGGGCTTATCCCAGTTTTTGTTGAGGAAACCTTCCTTCAGAGTAGCACTAGGTATATATTCATGAGCCAGAAAAAAACAATGGAGGCTCATAAGTACTTCCTCATGGGTAGCACTCCCGTATGTATGTGTACAGAAAATAAACCTGTGATATGAGAAGAAAGCTGTGCGCTTTTTAATACCTCAGGAAAATCGTTTTTACATTATTATTTATAGGATTTAGTTGAGTTCAATTTCCGCTAGCACGTCGATATGGAGGCATGCAAATGCCGAACCCATCGTTCCAAATTACCGGGTACGTGAATGATTCATATAAGTGCTGGATATCTAAGCGTTCCTATTTTCTCAATTCGCATTAGAAAGTGCCGGTGTAATATTGAGTTGTTTGCACCACAGAGCTGTAATAAGCTTTTCTTATTTAGCTTTCCCTGGCGGGCACTAGTAATAGTGGCTACCTGTTGCGAAGAGCACCTTAAAAAGCTCCCCTCCCACCCTTATATCCCGTCTAATGTCTATAGCTAAATACATCCATAGGGTTGAGTCTCGCTGACTTCAGTGTACACAACATATATTATTTATATATTCTGCAAGCTTAGAGCTCCTTTATAGCTGATTTCATGAACAGCACGGAATGAAAATTTACAGGACTCCTCGCCCTCTGGGAACACGCTCCTTTCCCTGAATCACACTCGTAAACAGCTCTTGACTCCCCCGGCGCTATCGCTGCGATGTTTGAACTCAGGTGCACAAGTATTTAATTAGGCGAAATCTTAATGTCAAAACTTTATCCATTTTTAACAAGAAGAGTAAGGAAGAAATAATGTATTTTAATGGAATTTCTCCTCCTCGAGTTTGAGGAGAGCAAAGGTCAAACATTTATAAGAGCTCTATAAGGTCGACACCTTCTTGTCTCCCTCAATGACACATGCAAAAGCATCATTTCCAGTTTTAATAAATTATCTTACACTCTAATGAATTCAAATTGGAACATTAGGACGCCTTAGTGCACATAAGAGTTATTTGTCGCCCATACATTAATTAGGAAGAACTGGTGTGGGTCCCATTGGTGTTCGTTCGTATACATACTCTCACTTTGACCTAGAAAATGCTTCAAAATGTGCGATTTACTATATTCAAAAATTTCATCTGCAGAGTTTTGCCCTTCAATCATTTCGTCGAATTGCAAGACTTTCCCTTTAATTTCTTTGAATTCCTTTTCACTGTGATTACATGAAATTGATAATTCATCCTCAATTTTATTCGTACCTGTTCGAATCTTCCTTGTTAATAAATTTGAATGTTTCCTTGAGTTACATTTGAAGGTAATCTGCCTTTAATAATTTGATTTTTGCCCTACATTAACTTCCCACAAATTCCCGGAAAATTTTCTTCATTTCTTGTTTTTTAATCCTAGTGCTCAATGGGGATGAGGATGTCAGAGAAATACTTGATACAGTATTTCTTGTGGACATGAGCCAAAAATCGATGTATTGCTCAGGCAGCATTCGATACATCTTCTGGAAAGGTAGTTCAAAGTATTTGAATATGCCTACGGTATATCTTTTTTGTAGCAAGAGCCAAATAAAAAATATTTTCCACGATATATTTAGATATATTTGAGGCAATATTTATAGAGATTGGTGCTGCAGTGTCAACCAACAGTCAAACTTGGTTCCCAATGTTCGTCCTTTTTCGGAATAGAAAATAACACCAACTTCAACTGAGGGAGTTATCTTTGAGTCGCTAAAAAGAATTTTGTATGTTTTGAAAAGTCGAAAGATATAAAGTAGGCTAGCTTTGAGGAAGAAGGTATAAGCTAACTTTACCTTCGGCCGCAACGTGTTCCCGAATAGGAATCTTTCCCTAGCAGTCTTTAACTTCACGATAGGAAATAAAACAATACAATGAAAATAAACTAAAAAATCATTTTTTAATTAATTTTTACCTGACTGTCTATAGGCAGCCCTTCCTCCACTTCGACCTAAAGAGAACTTTTGTGCCAATAAGTTTTTTTAAGGTATTGCCTAAGCTCAGAGGACAACCCTATGATGCACACAGCACAGCTTAGGCGTCATGTCCTGTGTGCGAGTCGAACCCACGCCAGGAGGGGAGAAAGTCTGTATACGTGCGCCTCAGCCCGCTTGACCACCGGCGTGGGTAAAATGATATGATAAAAGTCAAGTATGCCTATTTGACTTTTATCAGACTACAGATACTTTCGTTTCGTTGCCTGTTCATAATTTGCTTGATTCAATCACGAACAGAAATTTAAAGATAAAACCACAGGATGAAGTTGAGGCCTTAGATGAGATCACTTTCGTTTCAGTGAGTAAAAGGGGATGTGATGAACCTTTGGAGTAAAGCGATGGCAAGAAACAAAATAATGACGAAAATATGACAGATGTCAATTTATTCGTGATGTCATTGGTGTGAAAAAATCCTCGTCCATCATCTGCACACTTTTGCAGACCTATTAAATTTAAATATTTAGATAGAACGAAAGAATTGGTTCAAAGTGAAGTTGACCTTGCAAAACAAGAAATAAATGCATTACTGCTGACGAAATGCTCAATTAGCGGCAAAGAAATAGAATAAATTCATAGGCTTCACTTAATAATGTCTGATGACAGAGAAACTCAATTTTTAACAGACACCAAGTCATTGGCAAGTTGTACAATTTGCCAAAAAAAAATTCAAAAGATTTTCGATGTACGGGAGAAGAATGCAATGTTGAAGAAAACTATCAATACAGGTTTTCGCCCACTGTGGGCCATTACAATTTTCTTTGTGCAGAATTGGCGCTGATCATCCCCAACAAGGCTTATTTTCTTCAAAGGGTTATTTAATGGACAATGTCCACTCAGGAAGTCAATGATGATCTTCGGCTCAATCTTGTTGTTTTCGGTTGCGTAATATATATTATAATATTTATATAAATTTTTTCATTTCTACTTCATTAGATACGTGAATAAGCAAAGTTGCCGTAATTGGGGCTCTGAAAATCCACAAGTGAGTGAAGAAAAGCCAATGCATCGGCATCCTTGGACAGTTTAACTACGAAGGAGAGACAGTCAACGTCAATGCTGAGCGCTGCGGCCGGATGACTACCGACTTTTTTCGGACTGCTCTTGAGGATTTTGATACGAAGCACACGTGATTCCAACAAGATGAGGTTTTCTTGCATGAAAAATTCTCTCGAAATTTGGCAATGTCGACTGATTTTCGAGATCGTACGATTTGTCAGCGTTGGATATCTTTTTTGTGGAGCTGCATGAAAGATCGTCAATCGACAAAACACAAACCTTAGAGAATTTAAAACTCAACAAGTAACAAGTCAAGTTCTGGTGGAGTTACAGCCCGAAATTTGCTCAAAAGCAATCGAAAATTACCTAAAAATAATCAAGTGGTGCAAGAACTCCCGTGGCGGCCATTTTAATAATATTATTTTTCATACCTAATGGCATAGTCCAAGTAATATAATCAAATAAAAGTTTTATCGAAATCGGGCTTTTAAGTGTGATTTATTTAACTTTATCAAGGAGAAATTGGACAACTATGTATATCTTATATATATATAGTTTACGTCAAGTCTTGAATTCTTCCCTTGGCTTTTCAAAATTTAGGTACTATACTCATTTGGATTTTCTGGATAATTGCATGAGTGTCACTAAGACTTTGTGTACTTTGTTTGGATTTTTGTCTTCGAACGGTCAACCAATCTGCAGAAAAGTAAAGTAAAGTACCATGGCTTCTTTTGTGAACTTATTTCGAAGTCTAACCGCTCCAAAAAGGACTACGTTTGCGAATGAAGGGCGAGCCCATAGGTTGCTATTGTACACCTTTTTTTGTTGTATAGATTTCATTTATTTGTAATCTTTTGCGGTCAAATTGCAGCATTGTAATCTTTCGATTAAACTGTCCTTATTCCATTTTTTAGAACGAAATTTTCTATCCATGCGGATAATTTTCAAGAGCTTTTCCCAAAGTGTTTACATTCACCAAATGTTCTTGTGTTCAATTGCACAAATTTTGAATTTTGAATTTTATGTGTATTACCAAATTTAATTTCTTTAGTTTAGGGTGTGGTAAATGAATGACGAAATTCCCAGATTTTAGTGCAAGAAATAAGGGAGGAGACTGTATTTTTCGATGCGATACTTTAATCTACATATACGTTAAATCGAAGTAAACCCAAGATAAAGGAACTAGCCTAAGAAAATGTTCACCAAAGTTGAAACAGTTGTTTTTAGCTTTAATTAAAAAATGGGTGCAATTCTTCTACCACATTTTCTTAAGAGCAAGATGTAGTCCGATATCTGCACGTTCATAATGTCTTTAATACTAGAGAATTTTCTCATTAAAACTTTAGCAATCTACACTACATGTACAGCAATTTTGTCCCTCCTCTTATAGTGTTAAATTATTGTTATTCCGGAAAATGTTTATTCTCCATTCTTTTGTACGGAATTATTATAAGAGAAAAATCCATATTTCCATTCTGATATTTTATATGCGACTTTACTCTGCACATACATCAGTAATAAATCGAAACCACACATATCTTTGGGAGCAATCAACTGTTTTAAAATTTTACGCGTATCTCAACGATTATCAAAGTCCTTTCCATTAGCGCAATTACCTTTATGATACCAGCAAAAAAATATCTCCAGGCCATAAAGATATTAAAACCGGGAGTGTAACCTGCCACTCATTTTTATTGATTTCGTTAAGTGTCGTGGTTGAAAAATGAATTTGTGAACATCTCTCCTTTATTGAGTTGAACTGCAAAATTGTCACATTTTCACGTGACATAACAGATGACTGCAGAGTTGTCAAATTGGACCCCATGAGGGACGTTGATTGTAAAACGCTACAGGAACGTATCATGATAATTTCCCAAATGTATCTACATTAGCAAACACGAACATATGCGTATAGCTAGGTTTGCAACTCAAATCGTATATGATAGATATTAGAGTGGAGTACCTGCCATTCCTGCATATTTACATACAATAGCGATAGATATAAAATTGTAGACGTGGGACGTGATTTCGTCTACTTCCAGCCAATATCGCTCAGGTGGTGTTTACCACATTGTTCCATTTTTCATAGGAACCCTTGACATAAATTTACTGAATTTATAAAAATATCGCCTTACTTTTTGCTTGTGCTCCTCCATGCCTGCAGGTAGTTTGGATCCCTTTTGCCGGCATTTAAGCAGTGCTCCCCTTTTTTATTTGTCGCAACCACTCAACGCTGTTTTTCTTTCAAAGTGTTTTCTTCTACCTGTTAGCAAAACATAGCTATACTCTATCCATAGTAATATTAATTGCACATATTTTTTTCCAATTACCAGACACACATTGAAACTTTTCCATAAATCCTTTTGGTGGCATTTTTACAAAACAGTTGTCTTAATTTTTTCCCATGGAAAATTGTAATAACCCAGCTGACGAAAAAGCGGTTTTTAAATTTATGATGAAAAGCACCTGAATTGATTTGATCTATAATTTGCTTCAAGTGCAGATTTTTAAGAAAAGTTCTTTGTCTTCAGCCAGAGAACCAGACAATTCTTTAATGAGAAAAAGACCCCATGTGGAAATGAAATCAAGGTTTACCTACTTCTTTCGTGCCAGGCAACAGAGATTGTGAATTACAGGAAGGTAAAGTGAACAGGATCGAGACTTTTGCACACTCCGCTGTGATGATGGAAAGATGGCCGAATTATGTCGCAACAGGATATTCCTGTTTATAAAAGTTTTCGAAAAGGACAATTATTTTTAGCTATATTGTGTTTGATTCCAGTCGGATATAAAAAAATACATACTTCTATGAAAGAGTTATAGGGGAATATTTGGAAATAGCGATTATTGCCTAAAAATTGAATAAATCTATGCATATTGATATCAGGATTGAAGGCCGTTTATACTAAAGACAGGCTACGATACTTAAACACGTTTATGACATCAAAATCAGGTGGCTTGATACAAAATTGGAAAAAACTGCATATCGACTATGTAATTTTTACCTTATCAGCATGCTTAGGATTCGTGGTCTGTCTCAGGTATTAGTGATGCAAAATTACAATTTGTAAAGAAACAGTTTTTTTTTCTCTAAAACTTTTTGAAGTGAAACTTCTATAGTGAAGATAGGGAGTCCGAAAATTTTTGTAACGAAATTCAAATGTAACGCTATAGCGTCAGTCGGGCCAATTAACAAGGTTATGCAGCACATGGTGTGATCCGTATTAAGACGGGGAAACGATGGTGTTGGCAGTAAAGAGCGAAATTCTAGGGGATTTTTTTTAACTAATTTAAAAGAACATAAAATTTACATTTATTTCAATCTTCTATGTTATATTGCGGCATATTTGAAGTACATGGTAGCATTTTTATACCAGAAAATATCGAACTGATTCGCCACAAGAGAGACGTAACTTTCGGTGGAGTTAATAATTGCCATACAAGCTTGTACTGACTGCAGTGATCTGAAGCAGATGATCACATCGGAGTTACAAATAACCCCAATAGTAGAAATTTGTGCATCTAAACATACTATGAAAAATAGATAAGAATTATTGCGTTTATTCATCGATCACTAATACCTTATTCTGTGGAAATTGAGGCAATTCGAAATCAAAATTTTAAGGAAGCACCTCCAATTGATGATGAGATTTTAATATAAATTTTGCATCAGAAATATCAATACCGCTGTTTTTCTTAAAGAAAAACTTGTTTAAACAATTTCAAAAAATTCAAGTCACTGAATAACTAAACATGGAACGACTATAGACGCAGTTTTACAACATTTCTTCAAACACTTAATACAAGAACATGTGTATAGTGTATCACATTTTAGTTATCACTGACCGCAACCCTTTTCTTTTTCCCTTTTTTAAAGTAATAAAACTACCTACTCCAAAATAATTCGAATAGTAACTGAAACCTGAATACAATTTTTTTTTTGTTCTTTAAGGCAGGATACCACCTTTGCACTTCCCAGTAATAGCAAAATTTTTTTTGGTCTTAAATTACTCTTTCAAGTCTGCAAAATAGAATTTCATTCATTCGTCAAAGCTTTTTCGCTGGGAACGGGAGCCAATTGCATTGATCCACGCTCTGTAGGGCCAGCATTGATAGCTACGTATGATAACGTGGATTTGGTCAAGAAAGTTATTCTGACGGATCGGTGGTTAAGGGCCAAGCAAATCGCAAAACAAACCTGTATATCGGAAGCAAGTGTTCTCCGGATTCTTTATGAGCATTTGGGTATAACAAAAAAACATAATCAGCGCAAGATGGGTACCGCGAATTTTTTCCTCAGTGCAGAAACTACGGCAAGCGGAGTGCTATTAGCTATTTTTGGAGTTGTGTAAAAACGACGTAGACAGTGTTTTCCATAGAATTGTGACAGGAGATAAAACTATGATTATTTACCATGATCCTTTGTCCAAAAGGGATTCAATGGAGTGACATCGCCCCGGAGAATCAGTGCCGGAAACAGCGAAGGTTACACAAAGCATCAAAAAGGTCATGACAACAGTTTTCTGGGATATTGAAGATATTCTGCTGCTGGACTTCAAGGAACGTAATACTGTTGTAAATACCATATTGTCATTGTCGAGAAAAGGAAAAGAAAACCGTCCCGAAAAGTACTGATCTTACACGATAATGCGCCCATAAACACTGCTGCTATTTCAGAGGCTGCTGTTAAGGAATGCGGCGTGGGGGAATTGGATTATCCACCTTACAGTCCAGTCTTGGCCCCAAGTAACTATTTTTCACTTGTTGAATTCAAATCAGATTTGCAGGGAAGGAAATTTAACTCCTACGAAGAAATCCATGATTCGGTTAGGCAGCATTTTGAAGACAAATTTTCAGATTACTATTATAATGGTATTAAAGCTCTTATGTAAAAAATGTGTTGAAACAAAGGGAGAATATATCGAGAAATAACCACTCTCTCACCCCTGCTTCTACCTTAGGCCACGAATACTTGAACCACACTTGCGTCATACAGAGTCATGGCATAAAGATAGATGCCTACCCTTGAAAGTCGACTTTGAGAGATCCATCCTTTGCAATCTGATGGCACTTAATGAAGCCTTCCGCTGTGTGAAGATGTAATGGGAAGTCCATCAGTACTTCTATAGTTATCATATGATAGGTGTGCATGGCTCCTGTAACTCCTAAAGCAGCGAGTTTTTGCAATTTTCGCAAGCTTGCTTATATAGTTGTTTGGCGTGCCCATAAGTATGTTCAGTGTTTAGAGATCATCAAACTCAGCTTGAGACAACATTAGAAAGAAATGATCCACGACAAAGAACTGCAACAGCAAGGACAGGGTCCCTTCTTGCGGACAGCCTCTGGTGGCCATTATGGTGGCTGTTTCAACTTAAAGGTTAGCTGTTAGCCTTCGACTCGACAGCATGTTTCATGTTCTAACGGCCGTTTTTTCCGGTATTATCAGGCGGTATTATCAAAAGCCCCCTTAATATCTAAGAAGGTAAAGGGGCTTCACTATTTCACTATTGCTTTTTCTAATTGTGACTGTAGACTCTTTTTCTGAGGTGAAGTTCTAGTATGTTCGTTATAGTTTTCGGTGTGAATGAGGGTACGCTTATTTGGTGCCCTCCTCCTTTAATGTAGGTACCACTCTCACAACTTTCCATACTTTAGGTATACAGGGTGTCCCGGTTTTAGATGCTAATCCTTTAAGAGATGATTCTTTGGCTTATTTTAGGAAAACAATTGTGTAAGAGAAAGGTTTATTAGCCATTCCATACCCACTGAGATATGGCATCTTAAGAAATTGTGTCCGGATTGGTACCTAAAAGTATCTATTAAATCATAACTTTGGTATCATTGAACGTACGGAAACCCAAAACAGTCTTATTTTACAGGTAATAATTAATTGAGCTTTATTTAGGTATTAACTTCATTCATGTAGAAGTTTCCAGTCAACGAACATTGCCCTTCAAATATGCAAGCTTATCTTTTTTTATCAATAAATTTTAGCAAAAATCGTATTTCCTCGCAAACATCCCCTGTTATTTTCCTTATTTCTTTACGTGAATGAATTACTTATTATGTTACCTACAAATTCTCCATACAAAGTTGGTAAGTAAAGCGGTAAATTTTCCAGATAGATCGGCTTAAAAAAGTAACTGGCTTGTTTTTTAAAGTGAAAAAGGCAAAAGACAAACATTGTTGAATTTCGAAATTATGAATTAATGCACGATTTTTAATATCTTCAGTAAATGCAGAGATTAACCTTCTTCTGACGAAGACTGCTGGACTTCTTCTCACGAATTCTGAATCGTCAGCGTCATTTAGTTCCCGAAGATAACAAGTTAATGTAAAAAGTCTAGGACCAGCTCTTTCTGTTATACGAGAAAGAGTATCGCGTAAATCTCCTCCATCGAAGGCAATTATAATATAAAAGATCAAAGCACACAAAGTGAACGGATTTTTAATATTATAATTACACGATACATCTGACGTCGATTGAAATTAACCTTTTTTTTACCTTTATCCATCTGTGCCAAACAGCAGTAGATTTAGAGAGTTGGAAGGGCTGAAAGAAAACTACTGCAATTAAAAAATTTCATATTTATTTTCCTTTATCTTCTTACAATTTTTATATATACCAATAATATCTGTTCCACATGTGTAAATTTTACAAAATAAAATGAATACACTAACACAAAATTTTCCGTCCCATTAGAATAATCTTCTGAAAACACTCAGGAAGGTCTATTTACAAGCTTCCTGCTGTCTTCTTGATGCGCTTTGTATTTGAAACAGTTGTGGTATATTAATGACTGTTTTTTTTTTAATATCTCTAAAACGTTAATTCTTCGTTTAACTTTAGTTTTCTTTTCGCTTTTCGCAAAATTGACTACTATTGTAAATATTTATATATTTTTTCCTTACTTAATATAATTTCTGTGTTTCTGTTATATTTTTCTTAATCCTTTTTACTTTAACTATTTCTTTTTTCTCATACATATGTGCGTTTTTTAACAAAACAAAATAAATTAACACTTATATAACTTACAAATAATAATCGTTAACATTTATAAACAATTTAGTGTATATTTTGCATTGCTTTTTAAGAATGTCTCATTTTCAACTAATTTAATTTGCTTATAATATTCTGATTTTTCTTTTTCTCTTTTTGATTATCTTATAAGACGTTTCTAGGTCAAATTAGCCGAGTTTTTAAGAAGTGTTCTTAATTGCTTTTTGTCAAAAGGAAAGTTTTGATTTTTACTTCAATACAGTCAAAAATTTGTGAGTTCTGTAACTGCATGCACAAAACTTGGTTATTAATTACAATTTTTCAAAATATGCCAAACAATTGGATATATTTGTACCAACATCAGCCATATTGGCCAAATGTGTGTTGCTCATCAGCATAGATCTGTAACTTTGCTCCCTAATTTTTGTTTACTTTGTTTACTTTGTTAATTAGAAAGGTTTGTTTTGATTTATTTGAAATTATGATAAGACTTTTAATACGCCGCCAATTAGAAAAGAGTGAAATGCAATGAGGACTAGTGTTGATGGAAATTAAGATCCTAGAAGAAATAGAAATTCCTTATTCGGAGCTTACCTGTAAAAACGGATTTATTAGAAATCTCAACCCAGAACGAAGAAGATGATAAATTTCTTTGTTAGAAAAATAAATTTAAAACTTTGGATCTCGTTTATTCATCAAATTGACTAAAGTGCAAGTTTATATCTTTGATTCTTAGTTGCTTCAATTAAAGATGGATATAATATAACGCGGAAATAAATAAATAATAATATAAATAATATAATTTTGGGTACTAAACATAATTTTATAGAATTTACAAGAGATGGCGCAATAAGCACCAGAAGTAATCCACGGGAAATGTTACTTTTTGTTTCCGTTTGAAGAAATCGGCGATGAAAGTCTTCGTTTGATGTCTGAAATCTATGGGAATTTCAACTTTTATGACTATTGGTTTAGAAAGTGAAGATTTTGTTTTGGCAGACAAAGAACGTTCTAGCCAATCGAAAAAGTTTGCAAACGAAGAACTGAAAGCTGGATTAAGATCAATGTCAAACTCTGAAAGAATAGGCAAGAGCATTATATGTAATCGAAATGGCCGTCTCTAAGCATTTTAAGTCAATGGGAATGGTTCACAAGCAAGAAAATTGGGTGCCATACGAATTGAAGCCAAGAAAAATTGAAAGGCGTTTTTTCACATGTAAATTACTGCTTCAGGGGTAAAGAATGAAAAGTTTTTTCATCATGTCGTGACTGGTGATGAAAAATCGATACATTACGACAATTTCAAGCGCAGAAAACCATGGTGTAAGCCTGGCCAACCATTGATATCAATAGTAAATTCGAATACCCATCGTTCGAAGGCAATGCTCTCTATTTGGTGGGATCAGAATGATGTGGTCTATAATGACCTGCTAAAATCTCGTGAACCCATTGGAGACTCTTACCAACAACAAATAGTACACCTGAGCCAAGAATTAAAAGAAGAACGTCCATTATACGCTAAAAGAGCGAAATGATTTCGAGCATGACAATGCTCGGGCGCATATCACTAAACCAGTCAAGGAAACTCTAGGGTTGCTGTGATGGGGTGTTTTACCCTACCTGCCGTATTCTCCAGGTATTGTTTCTTCCGATTTCCATTTGTTGCGACCCATGCAGAGGCAACTTTCTGACCAGCACTTCAATTCTTTTGGAGATATCAAAAAAGGCTCGATCCATGGATAAACTCTAACGACGAGTCATTCTTCCGCCGAGGAATCCATCTTATACCAGAACGATGAGAAAAACTTGAGGCTAACAAATAAACGTCAATTTTTATAAAAATTTTGGATATTGCCGGATGGACCTCCTGGTTAACCAGGGAATTACGAAGGCCAATAAGGAGTCTAAAGTTGAAAATGGATGATTCAATTGTAAGTAAGAAGTGAATCCAAAAGTATAGTAGATCTTCTAGTAGCCTAACATCATGAGCAAATTGCAATATATTTTGTCGATTTGGCCAAATTTTTTAAAAGAAAATCACCGCTAAGTTGAGAACTTCTTGCAAGAAGAATCCTATATCAAAACAAAGCCACAAAACCCACACTTGACAAGTATTGGGGTATGACGTAGCCACTGGAAATCTTATCACTCGAGCGGAATGTGCAGGAGCATTGTCGTTGCGGAAGAGAAATCCTTAATAAAGCTTCATTGGTCTTTTATTATCAATTCCTGTTTTTAATTTTTTGAGCACACCCTCACAATAGGGAGCTATGGTCATCTTCTGCCCTTTCGAAAAGTCAACTAGGATCACCTCCCAAGTATCCCAGAAAACAGTGGCCATTAATTTGTGGACAGAGTAATCTATTTTGAATCTTTTGTGTGAAGTTCCTTATGGTAGTAACTTCTTGGATTGTATTTTTCTTATTGTATTTTTCTTTCGGGATGATGCTGATAAAAGCAGATCTCAAGCTCGGTTACGATTCGATGAATTCGATGAAAACGATGGGCTGCGTCCCAGTTTAAAGAGGAACTTAATGTTGACCCGTTGTCAGAAAAGTGTATTCGATTTCAGGTTAAAAAATTATAATTTTTAATATCATGTTTTCATATTGAAAGAGTAATGGCTGAGACGTCCAAGACCACAAGCATATCATATCGCAAAATTAGAGCAAATATTAAAGTGGCGCAAGGAGGACGGGTCTAGCTTGCAAAAAGTTTCACAGCCATAAAGAAGACCAGAGGTAGTTAACGACCAAAAAGCATGACTTGTTTATATTATCCGATCAGTCGAACTTATCGTTGAACTTAATGCATCAATTATTAAGTTACTGTAAGTTTATTGTAAGGAATAACGGTAAATTAGAGGTGTCGAACTGATTTCATAGATACATATAATTTTAGATTTGAAGGCGTTTCAAATTAGATCACTATCCGAAGCCCAGGAGCAAATATCAGATAAATCATCGCTAAAACGACGACGGCCCTAAAATAGATTCTTCCGGGACTCCGCAGAATTCCTGAAAATTGTTTACATAGAGAAACCATATGTTGTCGATTGTCTGGATAAACCTGAACAAGTGTGCATATTGGTATATATATATATAATTCTTAAAATTTATAACACTTCTTGCTTACAGGAAATCTGTGATTTAATTTGTCCAATGCCTTCGACAAATTCAACAGAACGAGTAACGCATAGCAGTCATTGTCAAGGGAACAGACAATATAAATACCGATTATTTTCATTTAT
>QYTT01083705.1:0-14058 GCA_006980735.1 Dasypogon diadema
CATACATGCTAATTATACATCTCTTACGGTTTTGCCAGCGTTTTAAAGGAACTATGCTTCCGCAGTAATTTTTTTTTGACTTGGTCTAACACTTACCTCGTTTCCAAAGTTACATAAGTTCGTATCGTTATGATTTGCAACCTATATTATTCATGAAATGTTGCAAAATTAAATAGTGAAGGTTTCATTAAAGTCCGTAGATTCATTCTATACCAAATACAGTTTGACATTTATATAATAGTATAGATATAGACTACTTTAGATTGTAGATCCCTAATGTTCTCTGAAAATAGGAAATTTTTTTTAGTCGGTTACTGTTTACGTAAAAGTACTTTTCTTGTACTTTCTAGTCAGCTAGTACTATTTACATGAAAGCATTATTAAATTTACAAAATTTTCTTATATATTATTTCTTTTTAATATTTATTTTTCCAATACTGGATTTTTAAAATCTAACTGTACAATCATAATCAGGGACCTAAGGAATATAAGAAATGCACATTTTTTCATGGTTATTACACATAATTATAAAAAATGTGTTCGTCATATTGGATCAGCCATCTTGACTTCCTTCGTAAAAGTTTATGTCAGATTCGCGAACTGCAAACCCAAAAACCTATATATTCGGTTGACATTTAAAAAACCTTGTTCGCCATACTGGATCCACTTTTTTGAATTCCAAAAATGCGATTCCAGATTCGAATTCGAAATGAGCAACTCCGAAAATTTATACGGACGTATTTCGATGACGAGCGTAAACACTGTAGAAAAAATTTACTTTTCTGACTGCCATAAATGAAAATCGGCATATTTCTGACTGCCATAAATGAAAATCGGCATATTGGAGCCGGCATTTTTAATTTAAAAAATCCGAGGACAGAAGTTCAGAAAAATAAATTAAATTGGGCTAAAAAATTGATTTCGAAAAGAAGTGAAATGTTACTAAGAACAAAAATTAGTCACTTAAAGGCATTGACTACTTTTTCGTAAAGTTACCTTTTGCCCATCACTTATATTGCAACTGCTATTTTTTTATACACTGTCGCGTAGGGAATACATCTATCTTTCATATAATATAATAAAATGTGCTAGTTGCATGGCAAATGGGTGTTCAAAAACGCAGTTTAAAGTTTTAATTGCGGTTTTGGATATCCCCTTGCCACATAACTACCACATTTTATTGCAGTACCGTGTAGAGGTTATCTCCTCCTTTTTCATTTTGAAACCCCGCACGTATTAATACCTTCTCTACTTCTCCAGATATCAGTCCTCTTTCCTTTGGATTGCAGTTTTTAACACCCCCTAGCCCTGCATCGTGCGAAGAACGTGTGATACTTAAAGCCAAAAAATTCTGTATTTAATATAACTCAAAAGAGAAGAACAACTGGACTAATAACAAAAATTGTTATTTCTATCCCCGTAATCTCTTGACGATAATACGATCTTTCTGTCGGCGTCAGGTCCGATCAGGACCTGTAACCAATTGACCATCAATTTACGATTAATTTCAATCGATTGATTCTGTAATCCCAAAAAAAAGATTGACCTGTAACCGATTGACCATCAATCTGCGATTGAATTCAATCTATTGATCTTGTAATCCCAAAAAGCGATTGAAGCTTCAATCGAATAACCATCAATCTGCAATTGATTTCAATCGATTACATTTTCAATCGTTTTTGGGAATTGCAAAATCAATCGCAGATTGATGGTTATTCGAATTTCCCTGTAATTTTTCAACCGATTGAAAAATTTAGTCGATTAATTCCCAGATCTGCCTTTCTGGTGCTTTCTGTGACCTTTGCTGTTTCCGGCACTGATTCTCCGGGCGCAATGCCACTCCAATGAAACCCTTTTGGACAAAGGATCATGGTAAAGAACCATTGTTTCATTCCCTGTTACAATCCTATGGAAAACACCGCCTATTTCGCCTTTACACAACTCCAAAAATTGCTGGCAGCAATCCGTCGTACTTTCTGCACTAAGGAAAGAATTCGCGGTACTCATCTTGTGCTAAGTGCTCATAAAGAATCCGGACGACACTTATTTTCGATATACCGGTTTGTTCTGCAATTTTCCTAGCCTTTAATCGCCGGTCCGTCAGAACAATTTTCTCGACCAAATCCACGTTATCCTGCGTAACTATCATTGTTGGCCCTTCACAGTGTGGATCATCTTCAATTGACTACCGTCCCCAGCGAAGAAAATTTGACCAATGTTTAATTATCGAAAATGATAGTGAAGATTCTTCACATACACGATTCATCCGCTCATTGATCTCCGTCGGTGTTAACCCATCTTTTGTTAAAAATTTTATTAAAGCAATTTTTCAATTTTTGACATTTTCACTTTTCTAGGCACGTTCACTTCACTTTTCGAATGACTATTTCAAACTGTGAATATTATCCCGACAGGGGCTTTTATACCCTTAAAAAAAGTTGAGGGTATCAGGTAGGAAAAGGATTCCAGAAAATTTGAAGCAAAACCCTTCGATGCCACCAATACTTGGACTGCACTATGTACATTATATTTTAATATCTTTCTCGACTTCTTATTCCTTTTTAATTCTATGTAGTTCTTAACACAAAACTTGAGTGGACTGTGCATCTGCACACTACAACCCACTTTTCTCAATAAACTCCCTCATTTATTTTTCCCCTTCTTTATTTCTTACTCCGGCCGAAATTGTGTTTTTTAATTCATAAGCGATCTCTGAGCCATCTCAATATTACTAAAAAAGAAAAATACTATACTTTTCTTTTGATACTTTCTACAATCATAGTAAATTATTATTTAACTGCATTGTAAAACAAAAAATGATACGGTTATAATAGTTTTAAAAACACAAATAAAGTAAAGGTAGTCCTAGCTTGTTTTAACTAAGGCTTAGGTTTATTTTCTATTCGTATTACTTTCTGCATGTCCCAGATATTTTGTAAAAGTTATTTGCTTATGCGAGGCCTCTAGTGTCGAAAACAATATGATAACAATTTGCTGTTTAAAGTTTCAGTTTTTAAGTTGTGTCATATCTTAAAAGTCCTTCCTCTGAATATTTCCTATTTCTGCGAAATACTGTTCCATTTAAGACAAGCAGAACTCTATTGATTTTTGGTATTTTCAACAAACCACGTGAGATCTCGTTAATAATTTGTGTGGTAAAAAACATCAAGAACCAGAATATCTACATGTAGCCAATACGTATCGAGATGAGACTCAAGAGAACTGAGCTTTAACAAATAATAACCAACATTCAAATAGACTTCCAATTCCACGCGTAATTCTAATATTTAAGAGATTGAGATTTCGATGATACTGTTGCTATCAGAACGTAGTAGACCTTCCACACGAATGGAGAAATTCTTCGGTACAACTGGATCATAGATTTGAGTCCAAGGCTATTTTAAGCGTGAGCTCTTTAATAATTCAGTTTATGATCAAATCAATTTAGGAAGATAAAAATGAAATTTTGATTTTCCTGCATTATTAAGGTTATAGGCGCACAGAATTTTACTACTGCCTTTTTATGATATCATCTGGATTTCTGCACATGATGTCCAAATTATCAACACATACAAGGACTTTCTACATTTTTACATATAATACCACCCAACGGGAAAAGCTTACGTTTCTGAAAGACTAAGTCTAGGAATATATAGGAAAGTATAATAAGTAAGAGGTTGTTATCATGTCTGAATCCCTCATTTATTTGTAACTCATTTGAAGAGTTATTTCATACAGTTGATTACAGTGGATCCTTTAAGAGTTAAAGAGTTCAAATACTCAAAGTCCCATTGGCATATGATAAAATTTCTCGTAGAAAGTAATCACATATTTTGTTTTCTCTGCAATAACTTTGCTTGCAGGAAAGTTATGCAGCCTTACTACCGTTTCCATAATGCTTCAATGACCGCTTGTAGTTCTGAGTAACTGAGGAGACTGAGATTGTTAATTTAAATTTTGAGTACGTATCTGGGGTATTAAGCAGCACGACAACTTAACAATTGCAATTTTTGCGCCACGAATAGATATAAAAAAATTACGATACCAACCTATAACAACACTGTTATGGAAAACTCCTACTTTAGTTGTGCCCTATTGACTCAACCACTGCGCGCCCTTTGCAAAAATCGGACGCGAACACAGAGGAATCTAATCCTGACCCTGATACCATAGCGAAAGCTGAAGTTAAGACCCATTTCCGTACAGAAAAACAGTCAATAATACTTGCTGTTCAAGAATTTTAGCATTGATTCAGTAACATTCCCCCTTTACCTCGATCCATGCCATCTTAGCAAGCATTCTAAGCATTCTTACATGCTTACAAGCCTAGTATAAATTTATCTTTTGAGATGTATTGTGTTTGTGAACTACAATATATAACTGTACTTTCTTTATTAGTAATCTAAAACAATATTTGTTCGGAACTATTGGAAATTCCCAGTCTAACTCAGTATAAGACTATACATTGAGCTAAGTGGTAATGCAATCATTTGTATCTTCACAATGTTTATTGAAGATTTGGAAGCAATATTACAAATGTTTGAAGTAATGAGAATACACGGTGGGCTTAAAATACATCAATATACCATGACTGAAGAATTAATCTGTATGAAGATGGCTGATCGTCGTGTTGAGGAATCTACTCACGAGGCAAAAATGCTACGTTATCAACAGCAAATCGACATAATAGGAGCTTCAAAGCCCAAGGAAGGATCATTATATGATCCCAGAATAGACGACTCAGTGTAAGTTTGTAAGTAAGCCTATTATCGATGATTATACTAATCTTGAAAGTTTATACGCGTGTTACTCAGAATCACATTTTCCAAATCAACACCAAAATGTCTTAGAAATTGTTTAATTGGTTTTTTTTCAGATTTATGTGCATTTTCTGAATAAGAACAACTAGTCCTTGAACGGAGGATGTTTTATGCATATTTTCTTTTAATTCGACAATAACGAGTCATTTTTTCACCAAAAATCAAAACGTTCACTTTAAGCGGCCAACATTTTTATGCAAATTCATATTTATAAAAATCCTTCGTTCAAGGACTAAATTATACAGTATATAATATTAATCCGTTTCGTTTTGTTATTTTATTATATATACTAATCGGAGCGCTGACCACGCAAAACATCTTTGATTAAAAACGATCTCACGTTTTTAGGGTTTCGTACGTCTAAATTAAAAACCGAACCCTTATAGGATCACTCGTGTGTCTGTCTGTGTGTCTGTCACAGCCAATTGCTCTGAATCTACTGCACCGATTAAGTTAAAATTTGATACACGACTGAAGTTCTGTGACCCAAATACGGACGTGTAACGTAAATAAATGAATTTTGAATATGGGGATCACTTTTGGGGTCTAAATTAGAAAATTTAAAAAAAAAAAAGTTTTGCAAACTGTACCGTGTGACATATCAAATGAAATGTATTTTTTATATTGTCTCAAATATATTTTTTTTATAATTTTAAAATAAATAGTTCTAAAGTTATTCTATTCTATTCCCGAAACTACTGAGCCTAAGATTTTGAAAAAAATACTGAAAATAGTTCTTTACTTATAGATTACAAGAAAACCTATAAGAAGTCTACGGTCTTAAAATAACATGGTAAATCTCTCAATATTATGCGTAACAAATCAAAAAAATGAAATATCCGAATATCTTCTATCCTTGGTCTTAGTCCACGTGCTCAGAAATATACGACACGACAAAATTCAACAATAGACAATATATTCAGCAATTTTCCTCTACAATCTGGTACCACACATACTTTTTTTAGTTACCACAAGCAAATTTGGGTCAGATTTAAAAAAAAAACATGATAGATAACATATTGATCGTACGGAACCCTCTCCACGTGAGTTCAACACGCACTTGTCCTGTTCTTTTGACTAGCATTGCTTTATAAATTGTTTCAAAAGCGCTTTTTAATCACGAAAGACTGAAATTATGAACTTATTTGCATCTATCACCATTTTCCATTCATTTATTACTAAGTTTAATGCCGCCTCGTAATTATGTCTTTTTCTGAAGTCAGACTGTGTTAATAACAATTAGTTTCTGTACTTGCAAATAATATTCTACCTGTAAGGTAGGCCACACAATTAACGCCCACCTAAGGGTTTTTCATTTAATACTTCAAAAAAGGTTACAAGTGGAATATAAACTATCATTATTTTAAATCAAACATGTATTTCTTATAAAAATCGACTTTGGTGTAAAAAAATGCTAAATTTCTCCATTTATGTTAAAGAAAAAAAAGCTATGTCGATGGTCAAATAACGCCTAGACTAAAATAATCAAGGAAATAAGATTAAAATAAACAATTTTCTAAACCAAATCACAGCAATCAAATAAATCACTTGCATCCTCCAGCCTCCATGTTTTCCATTTTAATTTGTTCACATTCTTGCCAGTACCAGTTATTGTCCTTAACTTCTTTTTTTGTAGACCTACTTTTCTGTTTGGTGTGTGTACTGTTTTTTTTTTTATCCGAAAACAAGTCTCTTGTTACTTGTTGTGCTTTGTAGTTGATTGTTTTTTTTCGAGGAGCTGTGTTTTCTTTTTTCTGAATTGCGGTGTAAGCAAAAATTGCTGAAAAGCTGACTTGGTGGATGCACTTACAAAAGGGTGTTCATCATTCATCTTTGCATCCATAGAAATACTGTTGGTGGGATCCTTCAACACTGCTAAAAAAGGTATGTTATCGTCAGAATCAGAAGCCGTATCTGTAGTGACAGCGTGCGCTACCTCGGCATTAGCTTCTGATTCAGCTATAAGTGGTAGCTGAAGGCATAGTAGACAATGGTATCATGGTTTCAGGCTCTGTCTCTGGAAGTGCATCTGCATCAAAAGGATAAATTTCACATGCTCTGAAACCATTGCATGACTTAGGTCAAACATCGCCACTTAGGCCAAACTTTTGTCAAAATTAATAATATTAAAGCTGGATTTGTTTAATTTCCTCTCAGGATGTTGATCTATGTATTTCAGTATAACTCCTGATCCCAGTGATGCTCGAAAGATCTGTACACAGATTTGTCAAGAGGTTCGAGCTCATGAGTCGTGTATGATGGTAAGCAATATAAGTAAATGTTGTATTTTCCTGCTGATTCGACTATGGAGTAGTCAAGGTGGCAAGCAGCACTATCAAAAATTAGAAGGCATGAACCAGATGATTTGTATTTGCCAAGATGATCTATAAATTCATTAAACAAGTAACAATTCATGTATCCTTTTTCAGGCATTTTAACAATATTGTTTCTGGTGGTAAATTGTCTGTATATTCGGGTATCGTTTTCCTTTAAAGATAATCATGGGTGGTACTGCATGACTTACCGCGTTCACGCAGCCTGCAATTGTCATACTTTCAGGATGCTCGTTTGCTATCAGATGCACACGTCTTGAGCCTTTGGCAGCGCAGCTAATGCAGCCTGTTGATGATGCAAAGTGACTCTACACCCTTTCTCATCTATATATATATATATATTGTATATTTTTTCTGGATTGTTTTTTAAGCTGAGATGTTCAAGCGAGCTTTTTAACTTGATGAAGTGATCATTTACAATTGGCTTATTCAATTTTTGGGGTCTTGCCGGATTCATCATTTGAGCCTTTTGCATAGATATTTCGGGATGACTTTTCAAAAATAATTTTAGCCACTTTCGACCAGCCATTTCTTTTTCACTATTAAACTGATGCTGGATATTATTAATATTGCAGAATTTATATGCTTGAAATCGTAGAATATTTGGAATTAGTGGCAGGCCTATATCAGCATATCGCACAATACGACACATAAATGTTCTCGGTATATTGTATCTTGCTGCAGCTTCTCTCTGCGGAAGTTTACCGCGTTTCACACTCCTCAAAGCTGCAACCAGATGCTCCTCTGTTCATCCTCGTCCTCTTCGTAGTTTATTTTTATCCATAATTAGGTATCTTAAACAAAGGAAAAATAAATACATACATTATTTAACGTGATCTTAATAATGCCCACTACTCGTGTAATATGGGCATTACTGGGCACAACCCCACTATATGCTCGCACATTTGTGTTAAATACAATGATTTTTTTTATTAAAATAATGAAATATAGACACATTCAGTTATTTTGAAGTTAATAAGTAAAAAGTTTAAGCACAATTTTGTAAACAGTTTACCTTTAAACTTATTGCGTAATAATAAAATCACAACTCGCGGCAGCTCGATCTCATCTATCATCTTAGGTACTGGAACTACAACCGATTCCTTCCATTTCGCAGGACATATTCCTTCTTGTAGACTCCTGTTTAGAAGTGTGGTCAACTATGATTACCCAGAACGTCCCAGTTGTCCAATCCCATTGTAGTCTTCCTTTTAATCTCTTGCTCTTTCGTGATCTCTCTATTATCAGTAACGACTGATATTTTTAGTAATTTTAGGATAACTTGATTTTAATACCATTTTCCACTTTTCCTTTTGGAAAAATGCATTTTCCATGCTAACTCTTATATTCTATGATTTTATTTTTGCAATTATTTCTTATCGACTTATACGCATTCCACTCTTCCCTTTTGAGTGACCTTAAGTCCTCAGCAAACCAGTCCCATCGATTTTTCCTAACTCTGAGAGAATCTTTCACTAAACTACATCCACCCAAGCGACTTACTGATCGCGAAATGTTATCTGCTTGTACTATTTCTACAATTCCCCTGTTATCTATCTACGAGCAAGGGCTTTGCAAGAGACTTTTACCTCAGCATCCATCCACAATGTACTGTTATGTAAAACTCCAATAGCTGAGGGCGAATTAAAGAAGACATCAATTTATACACCCAACAAACTCATTTGAAACTTTTCATAATTTTAAGACTTAGAATTTAGTTTTTGTTTAGTGCCAAAACCAGTGAAGGTGCACCTCTCCGAGAAAAACACGAATAAAACTCGCGACACTTATTAAAATCAAATCATGTACGCCCATGAAATATGCAGCAAGTTCCCAATGAAATGCAAATTTATAAAAATTTCATATAAAGATTTTATTGGACAACAAATTCTCCCCATTTTAAATTAAATCCCATGTAAAACTGAAATGTATAAGATCACAAACAGAGCGTGTTCGACACGAGGCAGTAAGCTCAATTCTTCCTCAGTACACACAAAATAATTTACGAAAATCCAAATTCATGACAAGTCTCGAGAATACGACTATTGCTTACCCTTAAAAATGCATGAAAACTAATACAAATCATTTAATACAAACAAGTAATTTGCCGAGCCTAATAAATTATCTGCGAACTTCGTGCGCTTGTTGATGATGTGATAGCCTCCTCCAGATTGGTGTCCAACTTCCTGTACTGAGCTGTGTGCTTCCTTCGACCTCCTCTCCCTTTCTGTGATCTTCTACCTTCTAAAATTAGAGCTAAGACTTTGGTCTTATTATGGTAAAGAACATATAACAAGATGCAGACGAACATTCCTATTAGAAAATACGTAAAGAAATTGGAACCAGCCTCCTCATAAAATGGATCCGATGCAGGAATGTAATTTGAACTGACTCCTACGCCTGCCTTCTGCGTAATATCCTGTGCATTCGACTCAATGAACTTCTCTAGAGCCGGATCTCTGGGACCTTGTTTAGTGTCTGCTTGTGGGGAACGAACGTCGTCTATTCCATTATCGTCTTCATTCGAATATAAGAGTGGATCTGATTTCGGATTATCTTGTCCAAAGCCTTCTTCGGGGTCTTCCTGTATAATTTCTCCATTAGCATCATTTCCTTGATCATTTGGCGACTTCCCTAACGGTATTTCATTATGATCTTTTGCGTTCTCTTCTGGACTTCCCAGTACTGGATTAGACCCTTCATTTTCAATTGCAGGTTTCTCATCTTCAATCACAGGTTTCTCAGGAAATTGTGGCTTCTCAACATTGGTGTCCGGCTTGCTCTGCGAAGGGAGATCCTTGTCCGCCGTATTATTACTAGCTGCCTGAGTGGCGTTGGGATTTTTCGCCGTTATTACCTCTTCCCGATCCTGATTTTTGATTTTGTCCGATTCTTTTTCCTCCTCAGTCAAAGGGTTGGTTTTAGGCTTTTTAGTCTTATTTTTCTCTGTTGTCGCAGCAGCTTGATCCTCTTTTGCGTTCGCTTCAGGTTTAATGACTGGCAGAGGAAATTGATTGCCAGAAACACTTTGCACAGCATCTTTATTAGCAGTAATATTATTTTGAGGAGAAACAGGTTCATTAGTTGTCAAATTAGCCATCCACGTAATCATTTTGCAAAATGGTTTCTTGGTAAACAAGACTTCTTGATTTTCCGATACCCTTTGCGTGAAGCAAACAGTTATACAATAAAAAGGGTTCGGATTAGCCAACGGCTTCTTAATATCAGAGGCGTTCCATTTAAGTGTTAATTCGGGAATTATTTTTGAGAAGTTTTCACAGAATTTCTGCACCTCGTCTGGATTTAGTTCGTCCTTAACTGACTGCATATCTCGTAACTCAGTTTCGGTAAGATTTTCAAGTTGCTTGGAATGGTTTAAGCGGATAACCATCTCATAATACGTTGGACAAAAGAGCTGATCTTGCTGCACACAGCAGTTGCCCTTATAGCATTCACTCAAAAACGGGAGAATTGTTTTATTCACGAGAAAAGATTGAAATGGCCGTAAATTACGTTGCTCGCTTGCCATGTTTTCCCAAGGCGATCCTGTAATATTTCCCTGGATTGGGGCGGACCGAACACAATACTTCGTCCAAACGATGAAGGTTATTGTTAGAATTGGTATTGTCTTAGACATACTGCAAATTTTACTCCGCTACTACTTTTACTGGCTATAATTAACGCTTCGCAGTAAAATGACACTTACTTGACAATTTATCACATTGACAATTCGGCAAACCACAGGAAGAACCACAAAGAGACTGCAGCGTCATCTTTTAGTAAATAAGTATAGTGGAAAAAGAAATTAAGGCAGTGTGCGACACCCGACTAAACTGCGCTGACAAAAAATGTCGGTAAAAATTGTCAGCATTGTGCGAAAACTAGTTCTAACGACAAAATTTGGTTACAAATTTTCCGATGTTAATGTTTTATATGTTAAATTGGGTTTAAATAATTACCAATTTGTAGTTCAAGCGATATGTAGTATCTGATTACATCTTTTCCTATTTTTTCAGCAGTTCGGTAGTTCTAGTGTTAAACATATTCAGCAATTTAATGGGGGAAGAAATTGACTGAATTACATTATCGACAGTCCCTGTGGCAAAATTCTACAAAGTGTTACTCAATTTTGTACCGAAAGTTAATAGTTCTGCTAGCTAAATTCAATTCAAAAATAATGTAAGGCTCGTTGTTCGCTGCCGAGTCAATTAATTGTTTAATCTGCGACCAATGACCAATCTGTTGAATTGTGGTCAAGTGATTGATTTTTAATTGTCGCTGCTGACTTTCGTTGTATGGGAGCTTATTGCATTATTTTTAGTCAGTTGAATAATCGAGTGGCATGGAGTGCGCTCAAGATCGCAGTAAAATTATAACTGCAGTCAAGTTAACACAACTCAAAATCAAAACCGTTCAGGGCGGGAGTTAAATTTAACCCGGTGAATGTAAACACTCAAAACGTATGTACATGTATGAGAAAGTGTAGGCTAGTTGGAAAACTGCTTAAATTCAAACTAACTTCAAATTATTGTTAATTAAAGCTCGTACTCTCGAGTACAAGTTTAGCAAACTTTGACAGTTTTAAGTGGACTTTGAGACCGATAAGTTATTAGTAAAGCGCCGGGGATTTGAAAGCATTATTATTATTATGGATTCGTGGGAAAAAGTTGTGTTTTAGCAGAAGATGAAGAAGGTAAAATAAAGACATACAATTAAAAGTGTTGGTGTAATTTAATAATTATTATTTTATAGGCAATACAACTATTGAGTAGATTAGTTCCGTCCTAAACATGGAGAAAGAAACTACAGAAGATGTCTCTATCGTTAAGCTAAATATGGTTTATCTTGTAAAGTTTATCTTAATTATTATAATAGTTATCCAAAAGAACTACAATTTGTTTTTTTTTTTATATGTTAACCTACAGGGAATGAAGGCGGAAGTTATAAAAATGACGCCAACTCGAATTGTGCTATGAAAAGTTTATATGAAAAATATAAAAAATGTCCAGCTGTGCGCACAGTTCTGTGCAAATTGTTGCCAATTTATCACAAAACTTGCATAATTTAATTTATTTTTTATACATGATTTAAAACCATGTTTTAAAAAATTTAAATTTTGCTCATTAATTTTCTCTATCATATTATTGGATGAATTATTGGTTTCTGAATGTCAAATTTACCCAAATTTCTACGAAAACCTCATTTAACCATACTTTCATCAAAACAAAAAGTAAATGTTATATGAAAAATGGCAACAAGACTGTTCGATGCGCTTTACTCTCAGTTAGTTGTATATGCCTATATATATATGTATATGAACTTTCGAAAATTGATGCGTAGATTGAGTCCAATCTGATAGAAAAGTCTTGTTGTTCGTTGCGAAGATAGTCAGGTCAGCATGGATGGTGGCTGGTAACATCGCACACATATGCGACTAATAGGCTCATGCTTACCATAGTTAGTTCTAGACAAATTATCATTTGAAAGGGAGACATCCCGCAAGTTACGACTATTAGTCCTAGACGATACCCTGCTACGGAGCTTCGTAGAGTCAATGTTGAAGTTCAAGAGCTGGTGAACAAAAATTATATCGGCAACCCGGTGCCGCCTCTCCAAGGAAGCCTTATAAGGCTTATATACCAAGAAGGTTAAGCCGTTCACGATACAGCGGAAGAATCATAGGGTGAACGATCCTAAGATCCCTAAGAGATCCCTAATACGACCTATGTGAAGTCAAGCTTCACGCCGAGGTCCTTAACAGATTGAACGCGAGGAATAATGTTTGTATGCAAATGTATAGTCATAAGTAATAGAATTTCGTTTCCTAAAGAATGACATAACTTCACATTTATCTATGTTCAGCTCCAAGTTATTGTGTTCGCACCAAGAATAGAATATATTTAAGTCCTCCTAAAGAGAAGCATAATCACCGACAAAAATAAGTGGGCCAAGGTGACTACCCTGCGGCACCCCAGATATGACAGATACGAGTAAATCCACTTCAAGAAACCCCAGTTCACGAAACTTGAGCATAATGACTAAATGCGACAATTTATCAAAAGTTTTACTGAAATTTGTACAAATACACTCAGTTTGTAGATTTTTACCAAAACTGGTAATTGTGCTGGAAGTAAATGCAAGTAAGTTCGTGGTAGTTGACCTGCCCGACACAAAACCATGTTGAGCAGCCGAGAGAACACCCTTGCATTGCAGAGAGAACTGTTAATGAACTATAGATTTCAACACTTGAGCTATTGGTCTGTAATTAGAAATCTCATTCCTGTTACGCTTTTTATGAATGGATATAATGAGGGAATTCTTCCATAGCTTTGGAAAAAAACTGCTACCAAGAAACTTCTGAAAAAGAATGCGCAAATGAACAACCAAAGCTCCGGGAATCATGTCCCATTAACCATCGCCGTGGTGACGGTGTGCGACGGATCCGCAGTGAAAGCAAAGGCAAGTTCGGCGATGTGAGCAGAGATGGTCCCATTCGAAATGAAGGGAGATATATCCGCTACACATGGATGGTCGTCAATGTGCGCACATTTGTTAATATCCGTCGGAAGGAAGAAACGCTCTTTTGAAGAATGTGGCAAATATATCGCAGATATTATATGTGCCACTGCTAGAATGCACATCCAGAGATATAGTTGTAGTATAATTGCCAGCTGTTTATTTACGAATATTGATAAAATACTCCTCATAGAGAGCGAATGAGTGCGCTCTGAATTCATTATAGCACGCAACATTGTCTATTCTTTCTATTTTTCAAAGTTCTCTGCTTTCTATTAAACCATGGGGGTGACGCAAAAAATACTCCTTGGCGCTCGAAGGGACCGCGGGAAGTAAACACCTCCAAAAACCTTGACGTAAGACATGTTAACCTCAGTGTAGTAGGTAGG
>QYTT01083706.1:0-20277 GCA_006980735.1 Dasypogon diadema
AATTTTGTACACGTACTCAGCAGACCATCCCCTTTCGAACGAGCCCTCCCCCACTCCGATCCGATGAACTTTAGAATTTCGCCCAAAAAAATGCCAAGGCTATAGCCCATGGATTTTGCTCAAATTGGTCGGGATTTTTTTTGGCGCGATTTCGGCGGGTTTGCGGCGTCAGTCGAAAGGGCGGAGTTCAGAGGCTCCGAAAAAATTGCCCCCACCGCGCGACGCCCCTGGGTTCCCGAGAAATGAGCCAAAAACCAAAATTGCGTGCTCGCGGGGACTCTCCTGGGTGATTTCGCGCAAATCGCTCTGGCTCCGCAAATACGCGGTCTTTTTCGCCCAAATTTTGTACACGTACTCAGCAGACCATCCCCTTTCGAACGAGCCCTCCCCCACTCCGATCCGATGAACTTTAGAATTTCGCCCAAAAAAGTGCCAAGGCTCATGAAATTTGCACGATTTTGGCGAAAAACTTTTTGGCGCAATTTCAGCGCCAATCGAAAGAGCAGCGTCTGGGAGTACCATAAAATTGCCCCCACCGCTTGACACCCCCTTGTTCGCGAGCTATGAGGCAAGAGGCCAGAATTGCATGCTCACTGGCGCCTTCACTTCAAACCGCCCTAGCTCGGCAGGACGGCGGTCGTTCTCCCCGCACAGATCCGATGAAGTTAAACAGCGCATTCCGCAGCAATGGAGAAGGCAGAGTCCAGGAGTATCGACAAATTGCCCTCACCGGCTGACAGCCCCTAGTCCCCTGCATAAAGCCAAAACCAAAATTGCAAACTGTTATCAATAAAAGCCATATTTATAAAACAAACATTTTATTCTAAATGGAAAATTTATAAATGCCGCGCATAGAAAATTTACATACCAATCAGATCGAGGGTAACGCCCAGTACGGTTGACAAAGTAGACAAATAATTACATATATAATATGTAAACAGAGAAAATAATAAATGGAATAACTATTTGTGTGCAGTGCTATTTTACATCATGCCGCCCATTCCACCCATTCCTCCCATTCCGCCCATGCCACCCATACCGCCCATTCCCGGCTGCTCTTCTTTGGGCAGTTCTGTAACTACAGCTTCAGCAGTGGTCAGCAACGAGGCAACTCCTGAGGCGTCTGTTAGCGCTGTCCTTACGACCTGAACAGAAGAATGTGAGCACTTGCACAATATAATCGCAGTTGATTACCTTTGTGGGGTCAATGATTCCCCTTTCTATTAAATTCACGTATTCATCATTGAGAGCGTCGTACCCAAAGTCGCCTTCCTTGTTCTCTATTTTAGCTACCACCATGGAGCCATCGACACCGGCGTTCTTAGCGATGGTCATTGCTGGCATGCGCAAGGCCCTTTTAACAATATCGACGCCGGTTTTCTGCAAAGCAAAACAGATTAATGGTTGTCTCTAGAGTACTAAGGAACTTACTTGGTCTTCGTTGGTACTCTTCAGATTATCTAAAAGAGGAATACATCTGAGCAAGGCGGTTCCACCTCCAGGCACAATCCCTTCCTCTACTGCAGCTCGTGTTGCATTCAGGGCGTCGTTAACTCGGTCCTTCTTTTCATTAACTTCGACTTCACTGGATCCACCGACGCGCAATAATGCAACTCCCGAAGCAATCCTTGCAAGTCTTTCCTGCAACTTCTCTTTCTCGTATTCTGAAGTGGTTTCTGATATTTGATCCCTAATTTGTTCTGCCCTTCTTTCAATGTCCTCCTTTTTCCCCTTGCCCTTCAAGAGGAGCGTGTCGTCTTTCGTAATGATCACCTCACCCACCTTGCCCAAGTCGGACAACTGAACATCTTCGAGTTTAACCAAGTTGGCCTCATCTCCGAAAACGATGCCCCCTGTGCTGATGGCCATGTCTTGCAGCGTTGACTTCCGGTTGTCTCCAAAGCCCGGAGCCTTAACAGCAGCGACTTGTAAACCAATTTTCAGACGATTCACCACCAGGGTGCTTAAAGCTTCGCCGTCGATGTCTTCGGCCACTATTACAAGAGGTTTTCTCTGTGAGTTTGCGAGCTCCAAAGCCGGTATTATGGACTGAACAGAGGAAATCTTCTTCTCGGAAAACAACACAAGGGCATCTTGGAATTCCACTTTCGCCCCTTTACTCGAGTTTATGAAATATGGCGATATGTATCCCCGGTCGAATTTCATGCCCTCTATTACCTCAAGCTCGTCATGCAGGGTTTTACCGTCTTTCACTGTGATTACTCCATCCCGGCCTACTTTCTTCATCGCTTCACTAATCAAGTTACCAATTGTCCTATCGCCGTTAGCAGAGATCGTAGCCACTTGGGCAATTTCTTCAGGAGTACTCACCGGCCTCGACATGGCCTTCAAGTGATCCTTGACCGCGTCCACAGCCATCATAACTCCTCGTCTTATTTCGATGGGGTTGGCGCCCTTCGAGATTTTCTCAAATCCTTCCTTTGCAATCGCTCTAGCTAAAACAGTCGCCGTCGTTGTACCATCTCCAGCCTCCTCATTCGTGTTGTTCGCAACATCCTGAACTAATCTCGCTCCAATATTCTGAAATTTGTCCTTCAATTCTATCGACTTGGCCACCGTCACTCCGTCTTTTGTTATCTTTGGTGATCCCCATGATTGCTCGAGAATAACATTCCTACCCTGAAGATTTATTCAAACCTTTGCCACTGCTCTAATGTCAAAACCTACCTTTGGCCCCATCGTCACTGCGACCGCATCAGCCAAAATGTCGACACCCTGCAACATCAACGCCCTTACTTCCGGCCCAAATTTAACATCCTTAGCATACGAGCGAACTGCTAATTGCCTAATTAGCGAGAGACGATTAACAGCCAAAGGAAGACGCAGCATTTTGTAGTAGCTAAAAATATTCACAGAAAAAACGTGGTAAGTACAAAACTACTGAAGTAATGTATGCCGCAACGAATCTCCAATCCACACAATTCAACTACATAAATACAGCATGTGCCAAAATCTAATGCAATAAAAGTCGAAATTTCATTCACAAATTACGTAACCTTACGCACAACACGACTGTCGCACTAATTTTCCAGAATTATCCCGGCATGTTTTTTGTCAAGTTAGGTTAGAAATTTAAACCGGAAGAAAAATCATTAAAACTAGAAAACCATTCTGATCAGATCTTACCTTTTCCACTAATAAGAACAGTGACACCAATTAAGACCAAGTGGAAAAATATTTAAACTTAATTTATGAAGTCTGCTTGCAATCGCCTCCGAGTAAATTGTTGCTCCGTTTTCTAGTTAGAAGAACTACTTCACCTTCACGTAAATTCTTTGTTCCAAAAATCCCATTGAATTAAAAGTGAGTTTTACTTTTAACGGTTGCCGTACTTGTTAGTATGCTCGATGGTTTATGTATTTAATATTTAAGATTCCAACCTGATTTGTCAATGTTTCAAATTTTGAAATTGTTCTAAAACATGTACTAAAACCCGTTGTAAGGTTTGAAAATAGTAGTCATTTGTAAATGAAGGGTTTGGAAATAGTAGTCATTTGTAAATAACAGGTTTACGTGGAAAGGTTAGGTAAAAGCTGCTTTAAAGCTGTGTGAGCTTTCTATTATTTACAAATTCTAAATTAATTGTATAATTTTCCCAGTTTCATTTAAGATTTTAAGCTATGAGGATAATTGTTATTACAAAAAATGTTGGCCTATGGGAAGTTTCGAATACAAACCAAATTTCAACAAATTTTTAATGTGAAAACATATCAAAAGACTGTCCTGCAAAATTAAAGAGGAGAAGAAGGCTTGCAAATAATTCAGCTCAAAGAATTATATAGATTTCTCTAAAATTTGTCACATTGTCCTATTTGGAAAATGTTTTTTTCGTTCAATTTAACAGAAAAAAAAGTAGGGCTTTCCCATGATTTGAATGAAAACCAAAAAAAAATTCAATAGAATCAGCATTTCCATGAACTTGTACGTTTAGAACGTATTGGGTCTTGTGAAAAGTATTAAGGAATCAATAAATCAAGGACATTTTCCCCTAAATTGGCGTAAATCAATCGCAAAAATTAAAAATACCACGGAATGCAATGAACTTAGACCAATAAATATGCTTCTCATTAAAAAATACTCGGTACCAGGTCCCGAAAAGTAAATGTCTGCAATTTTTATATGGAGGAGTGATCGCCAGGTCATGAAAAGGAGTAATGGATATCGCCCTACAATCACCATTACCTTTCCAGGGTGAAGCAGCGCCCTAGGTTGACGTCTATGGACATCGGAACGTATTACCCATTGCCCTGCTCATCTCTTGTCATCACACAGGAATCACTTCTCATTGCACGTTACAATGCGACTCAAAAATGGTGCTATGCTATTGCATTGCAATTTACCAAGGAAGTTGCTGCGTAGAGTCTTTTCAATTTATTCGCCTCGCTTAAATTGTGTGGCATCCATCTATCCATTTTTTACCTTCTTGTTCGCAGCTGTAATAACAACAAAGGTATCAATGAATTTTTCCAAGCTTATTTTATTATTTCACTAAGCGTAAGCATAAATTAACAAAAGAAAATCCGAATAAAAACAAAAGATAACTTGTAATACTTCTCTGAAGTTTTTAAAAGACTGGGTGATTGGGACGAGACCGTCTATTGGATCTTGGAGAAACTAACATATTCAGGAAGAGCAGTTTCTCCAAATCTCGCAATGAAGCATCTTCGTCCTCATCGTCGTCACTGCAATCGAAATCATTTAATGAACGAAAGTTGTTGCTTTTTAACCATTTACCTGTCGAGTGATGGCATTTGAAGATCTTCGCCCTTCAGAACAGGCCTGGTCGTGACAAAAACAATATGATGATCTGCCCATACAATATTAACGTTTGGGTTATTCGAGAGCTTAATCTCTTTGATAACTGAATATGCCTCGGTGATACCGCTATTGTAATCCAGGGCACTCCTGCCCACTATTATATTTGCTGGCGAAATTTCTAATATTAACATGTGATGGTATAAAATATCCCCCAATAAATTTTGCTGCTGCTCCGTTTGGAATATACTCTTCAGATCAGAGTGCTTCAACAACTCACGTTTTAAAAACGCAGCACCTATTGCCATGTTAACCATAGCCGAGTTCTCCAGTTCTGTAAAAGCCTCTGTTTTATGCGCCAGGGAATGGAAGACATTGAAGTGCTCCGCAATGCCGTATTTCGTCTTATCAGTCGAACCAATTAATTTGTCTCTTCGCAACATCTTTCCAATACTTTTCCAATTCCCCAAAGTCACCAAAAGCATGGACCATCTTCAAGAGAATACGCAGCGAAAACAAGAGCCTGACGTCGAAGAAGGTAAGCAACTCCGCCACAGGACATTCCCATTTGTGGAACTCATCGGTTGCTTGACGCAAGCAGTTCTCGTCACAAAACAAGGCCAATGTGCAATTTGGACAGGGAATTAGATTCGCGTAAGCACGTAAGCAATAGTAGCAAATGAATTTCTGTTCTTCTGGTGATATTAAGGCACCAAAAGCTTTCTCCCTCGCAATAACCACACCTGGATCCAGGTACTCCTTAGCATATAGCCATGAATCATTACCATCTTTTCGTATTTCAATGCGATCCACAATAAACGGCAGCTTGGGGTGTGTTTTATATGACAACTCACCCTTCTTATTAGGCTTTTCCGATTCTATTTGTCGCTGCAGGCACTGCTCTTGCCTTTTGTCTAGTTTGCTGACTAAATTATCTGGCAAACTCTTAAAATCCCTAGCCATACGAATATTTTCTAGGCAATCATGGAACCGACCCATTTCAAAGAGGACTGCTGATCGATTACTGTAGCCAATGGCAATAACTTCCTCAGATTCAGCGAAGCAAATGCTTTTATTGTACAAGGAGAGGGCTTCACAGCATTTTCCTTGCTTCAGCAAATTGTTTCCCTCCACACGATACGAAACAGATTTCACATCGTTCTTCTTGAGTCTTCCGTTTGGAGATGGTTTCCATTTAAAAATTCGATTGTGTTTCTGCACTAAAGATTCTGCGTAACGCATTCGTTCACTGTTATTGTTCAAACGGTGGAAATTTCTCCCAATTTGATTAACTTTTTTTCTGGCAAACATTTCACTTTGGAAATCATGAAGCAAATCAAACCACATTCTTTCCATTGCAGCCCGTTAAATGAAAAATGTTATTTAAACAGTCAACAGATCGAATTGTCTAGCTAAAATTGAATCAAATTAGTTCAAAACTCGCGACACAAGTCAAATTACACCCGGAACAGCTACTGACGTGATCGTGATCCAGCATTCTGATTCTGCAACGGTACAAATTACACATCACCGTTATTCTAATTTTGGAGTAGTTTTGGTACATTATTGCAATTCCTGTTCCATAAATCTACTACTTTGCATATTAATAGAATGTAATTTTTCAAGTCAAACAGTCAAACTATCCGAACCGAAATAATGCCCTGAGAACTTAGTCCAAAATGAGTAATTTCATATGAGGAGCAAATGATTAACTTCCATTTGTAATGGCTCATAACTGCGGTTAGCTTCAAAATTCCGACTTCAGTGAAAACCATGAAAAATTGAAAAGTTAGCCGGGACATGACTTTGTGTCGGTTTTCATTTGCGAGAGTTGCGAGAGATGTGGAATTAAGTGAAAAAGATTTGGTACCGATTGCAGCGGGAATCATTTGGTTCAAGACAAAACGCGATCAAATAAAAGCAAGTGTGTGAAATAAGGGTTAAGAAGAAGAAAATAAAACTGCGATAGAACTTTTGGGACAATCATATTTTTGTATGCCGTAGTCTAATTGACCCTATCTATTTCTAGGTCTTGAAACTCTTTATTCACAAATCCTACAAAAATTTCTTCAAATATGTGTACTACAAAAATTAATCCAAATTCTTTTTTGGTTGGGGAGTTGTACGATTATAAAAAAAAAAAAAGCTACCAATCAGCTATAATAAAAAAAATACTTCCAATTAAAACATCAACAAAATTCCTTTTTCTGCTTAAAAAATGTTAAACGGAGGAAAATTTCTTCCAAAATGCATATTAACCCTCGGGGTGGCCAGCATATTAAGGAGGAATAGATGATGCAAATCCTCCAATGAAATTTCTTCCTCCTTGTCCTCAGCACTGCAATTTAAACTAATTTGTAAATGGAACATGTCACCTGTAACAGAATTACCTTTCTTCTGACATCATTTGTAGAGCTTCACCTTTCATAATAGATCGACTTGTAACAAACACAATGTGCTGGTTGAGCCACTTCAAAACAACGTTCGGTTCCTTCGATAGTTTTACTTCTCTAAAAACTGGATAAAGCTCTAAATGTTTAACCCACACGTGAAACGATCCAATTGTTAGCATGTGATGGTATAAAATATCACCAAACAAATCCTTCTGTTGTTCAGTTTGAAAGATACTTTTCAAATCAGAGTATTTCAAAAATTCGCATTTTAAAAATGCCACACCAATTGCTGCAGCGAGACAACTTCCCGGCTTATGTTCCAAGGAATGAAAAACGCTCAGGTGCTCCACGAAACCATAATTAGATTTATCAAAAGTAAACCATTTAAAATTTTTCTTCGAGATATTTTTCCAATATTTCTCCAGTTCTCTAACGTTACCAAAAGTATGAATCATCCTAAGCAGTAACTGAAGCGAAAACAATAGTTTGTGGTCGAAGATGCTGAGCAATTCTACAACAGGACACTCCCATTTGTGAAATTCGTCATTTGCCTGACGCAGACAATCTGCGCCACAAAACATGACCCATCCACAATTTGGACAGGGAATTAGAACTGCCGACGTCTTTAAACAAAAGCAGCAGCAAGTTTTACGATTTTCATTAGTTACGTGTAAGCTGCCAAATGGCTTTTCCTTCGCAATAATCATTCCCCGCCCCAAATATTCTTTGGCAAACAACCATGAGCTCGACCCCTCGTTTTTTATCTCCAAACGATCTACAATGAACGGCATCCTCAGATGTGCATCATATGAAAGCTCAGTTTCAGTAGGATTTCTTGCATTTTCCATTTCTCGTTGTCGCTCGATGCACTGCCTCTCTCTTTTATCCAAGTCGTTTGCCAGCGGTTCGGGTAAATTCTTTAAATTCCGAGCCAAACGAATGTTCTGCAAGCAGTCATCAAACCGACCCATTTTGAAAAGCACTTCAGATCGATTGTTATATGCTAGGGCAATCTGCTCCTCTGACGCCGCAAAACTTATACTTTCACTGTACTTCATAATAGCTTGTTCATATTCACCTCCTTTATGCAAATTATCCCCCTCTACTCGTAGCCCTAGAGATTTGTTATCGTTTTTTCCATGCTCTGCTTTTGAAGAGGGTTCCCATTTGAAAATTTCACTATATTTTTTTACCAAAGAGTCGGCATAACGCACTTTTTCCCGGTTTTTACCCAAACGCTGGAATTCTCTTAAAATTTGATCAAGTTTATTAGTCGCGACAATCTTATCTCTGAAATCGCTAAACAAATCCAACCACAATTTCACCATTTCTGCCAGTTGTAGAGATTTTTGTTCGCACTGAAAATGACCAGAATTGTTGGGTATCAATTAGTTGAAAATTTCACCGCTCGCACGAAAAATTACTGATATATTACACCCACTACTTCTGAGACTCACACCTGACCAGTGCTGTAACTTATACTACAATAGTAGTAAATGTACTACATTTTATTTTTCTCGAGTACATACTACATTTATTTCTTGACTACTACATTTCCTTAAATCCTTACACTGAGATGTTTAAGATTGGTCTAAATTTCCGTACAGTGATTGTGGTGCGGTTCGGAAAGAGCACTTGGCGAAAAGTAGCAGTTTGGGAAGGTTTTAGACTTTTTTAATTTTAGAAATTTTGAATAATTTCTACCTGCTGTGAAATTAGTTCGAATTTAGACAATGGAGATTTTTTCCCGAGTTACTGCCATCACGACGCATGTAGGTTTATACGATGTGGATTTTGAGGCCCAGGAGGCGGAGGTGAGAATCTAAACATTTGTGGCGAAAAGTATAAAGGCAGAAACACAATTCCAGCTTTTCAGCCAGCTTGAGCTTTGAACCAATATAAACCAAATGCGGCAACACAAAATTGTAGCTTTAGCTTTTCAGCTAGCTCCAAGCTGGTTACAGCTTTGATCAAAGTTGAAAATTTCAGCCGGCGAGTGTCATTGTATTTTCTTCTTATTAATTTTTTCTTGTGTATCATTTAAAAATTTGCGTTGCAATTGTTTGTACGGGAGGCTGCGGCAAGAGTTGTATTTTGTTAAATTATATTTTGTGGCATTGCAGAAATTGAGGAGAAAATTATTGAATTATTTCACGTGTCCACAAAATCCTCTTTTTTTTGCTCCGCACAAGCACACTATCTTTATATATAGTTTGTACATTTCAAAGAGTAGTAAAAGGCATGAAAACTTTTAAATTTCATCCATTTCAAATTTTTTTGCTTGATACTTTACAAAATTCCCGCTTCACTTAATAAATGTCAATTACAAGTTGCTAATTTGTTTCAGAAAGCTTTTTCGGTAGCGATAGAGCTGCAAGCTGGCAGGAAGCTGGTCGAAAAAGCTGATATTGTGTTTCTGTCTTAATAAAGGTTAGCGCTTTTAGCTTAGCATCGCCTCGGTCTGCTTGCTGCTTGAACGTAACCTAATATGGCGATCCAAAAATCAATTCGACCAGAAAGATGAATTTTCTTGAATGGTATAAAATATATAAGGGGAGTCCCCGAAAGTACTAGAGTTTGATATTCTGCAGCTCTGCCCTCACACACTCGTTTGATTGAGTATTCTTTACTGAGCCGGGTGTTTATTTAGACGTGCTCTACGTAGTATTACAAATTACCCTGAATAATTCCGGAAATATAAACTGAAAAGTATTTAGAAAATGTGTTCTAGTGCACTACGAAAAATCCGCAATAAACTTCGAATGAATGATGAAGAGGTCGAAGCCGAAATAAAATGTGCGCAATTCGAAAGTAACAGAGATAAAGTGCGGTACGTAGAATCGCTAATTTTGAAGTACGGTCCAATTTTCGAAAGAAAATCGGGTGATGCAGATAGTAAAAATAATGAAAAATGCAAATCTTTTCGTGTCGAAGGAAATAATCTGCACAAGCAAGGGAAATATGCGGAGGCTCTCGTCTTATACAACAAAAGTGTGTGCTTTGCAATGTCTAATGAGGACATTACCATCGGATACAGCAATCGATCTGCAGCTCTTTATGAAATGGGTCAGTTTCAAGATTGCCTGAAGAATATTAGTATGGCGCGAAAATGTGGAGATTTGCCGAAAAATTTAGCAAGCCGATTGAATAAGAGAGAGGAACAATGCAAGGGTCGCAAAGCGGGAACGCCAATAAAAGTTTCACCTGCGTCTAGTTTGTCTTACAGCAAACATTCTAAGGTGCCATTTATTGTAGACCGTCTGGAAGTAAAAAGGGAACATCAGCATTCCTGGATCTGTGCTAAAGAATATTTGGAGGAAGATACGTTGGTTATGATTGAAAAGCCTTTAGTATTTGCTCTTTTACCGGAGGGGTATTATGTCCATTGTGATTATTGCTTAGTGGTAAGCGCCACTCTGATTCCGTGTCCAAACTGCACTTCTACTATGTTTTGTGATGAGAATTGCATGAAGCAAGCACATGAAGAATACCATCAGTGGGAATGCCCAGTGAAGAGCATTTTTGAAGATTCTGATAGTACATGGCTGCTTTCATTTCGGATGCTGTGTAAAATGCTTTGTACATTTGGCGATACTGAGGGATTGAAGAAGTATTGGAAAGAGCTTCCTAAGCGGTATATTGACTGGTTTTCTCGTGACCAAAGTAATTTCAGTCAAGCGGAATATTTCCGGGTATTCCACAGTTTCTTGTACAAAACAAAAAGATACGAACTGTGTGATGTCTTCGACGCAGCATTTATTGCTGCACTATTGAAGCGAGAAGTCTTGGGTCCCAATGACTTGGATAAAGTATTTCACACAGCCGAACAAAAGGATTTATTCTCGGAAATAATTTACCACAATATCCTGGTAATCGCCAATTTAATTGGGCATACAATCGTAGGAGGGGACTCATTGGATTTCAATATGAAGTACTGCATCACAAGGCCATTGATTACTGAGTTAAAGACATCGGACAGGCCAAATATTGCACCCAGGTTTGGACATCAAAGATTATTATATTACGTATGCCGTCCTATAAAAAAGGGGGAATATCTGGAGGTTTCAGAGCAAACAAGGTACTTGATTGCTTACTTTTGCTTTTCTGCTTTCTGACACAGTTCAATAATTTCAGAAATTCATTCGCTCAAGGTTCGTCACTAAATGTGGATGACATGTTAAGGGAGATACTCTTGCTTAATTTACTCTCCGGTTTTTCAGGTGCACGTATGCCTTTTCGTCGTAATTTTCCTTTCATATAGAGTAAACGTGCTTCACGTTATTATTTTGTTTTATGTTCAACAAAAAAAAAGGGTTGATTCACTTTTTGGATGAAATGTACTTATTTTGAAAAGTTTGAAAATCGCTTTGTATACAACTGATAATATTCATTTTGTTCATAATAAAAATTTAGATACATTTTTTATAAGCCCAATTAATTTGTTATCAAAGGTATTGAAAAAATCCTGTACCAACAAATAATGGAGCATGTTGTTGAAAATGACTTACTATCGGTTTGGCAATCGGGCTTTCATGCTGGGCACGGCTGTGAGATGGCAGAAATATCCGTGAATCCCTTGACAAGGACTTCCTATCTTGGTTCTTATTGATTTCAGGAAGGCTTTTGTCTTGGTAAATCACTGTTTTAATCCATGATAGGGATTTAATTTCTTGACTTTGGCTGTAAAAATGGTAGGTAATCTGTTCCCCAATCGTATTCCTGGTTGTGAACGTAGGGGACACATTTTCTGAACCAGGTTAGCTGACCACAGGGGTCCATTTCTGGGCCCCTTTTATTCAGCTTGTTCATTAAGAACTTACGGACATGGTAACTCATACGTTTATGCATCTATATGTGGGTGATGCACAGATCTATCTGAGTCGACCTATTGGTCTAATGAGGATCTCCGCAATAGTCACATATCAGCGTATATATCATCTCTTCTCGGTACTACCATAGGAATTTAACTCGCTCGTCGTGAAGTTATATTTCTACACATATTGATGACTAGTAGAAATCCAAGCTATCTGCATGAAAAACTTTTTTTTCCTTCTTTTTATTTCTAATTTTGTTTTTTCCTTTCATTATTGTAATTTTTTTCTTTCTAAAAATTACCAGGATTGTACTTTCTTCCTTGAATTCGCTCGTAATGGTGATTTGGTGGTATGATGAACATATTTCCGATAGAGCGGCTTCCAAAGAATTAAGGATATAAAACCTAGAGATCTAACAGGTGCTATTTATAAACCATTATTTCCATAAAAATTTGTTCAATTTCTTCGCCCGGTGACACGTTAAAGACAATACGTCCGCGTAAAGCGTAACACCTGCACCCGCACGATCCAATCGATCATTTTGAAAACATTTAAAATTTTCGAGAGTTAGAACATTGTTAGGAATATGAGGTTTCAATCACGCCTCAGCTATACAAATAGCGTCAACCAAGAAGGAAAACTCGTTCATTTTTGAATACTTTGGATTTTTTTCTTCGTGTTATATGGATACCGCGTTATAGAAAGGTTAACGGTAAAGAAATTCGAATCTAAACTTCGTAATGTTAAAGATAACGTGGTGCTCAAAACGACTTACAGGTATCGCAAAGTATTAGCGTTTATGTACCTTGGAATATGCAACATATCAAGGCCGATGAACGGTAAATGGTTATTTGTGATATTTCTTATTTTTTGTTGTCGCTATTTAAATCAATAGCATTCATACTACATTTTATTACAACGGCAGAAACATTGAAGAAAATCATTTCACCTGGTTCCCACCTTTTGTCTACTTCTTTTAATAATCAAAGAAATTGTAGTTTAAAATTTAACTTTGATAAATAATAACTCCCAATACGAAAATTCAAGACGAATATCAGCATTGACGGTTGTAGTTTGTTTAGTTTATCGTGAAAAGTGCTTGGATTGCAAGAGCAAAGAGGACAAAGTGTTTACAGTTCCACAGCATTCAGATGCATTTCGGATGAAATGTTTATAGACTCATATTTTTTAATCAATCTTGATAAGCATCTTTCATTTCACGAGAAGAAAATTTCTTTTGGCTTCCACTTTACCATGTTGATAAGAAAATCAAAGCTTGCAAATTTTTAATGGAAGGCATTCAAAGAGTTCTTGCTTGTGATTTTAACGGATTCATTACTTCATATCTGTTATATATCACATTTCCTGACTATTCAAAAAGATAGTCGACTTAGTAAAAATGTCAAGGGTTTTGATCACTTAGTGAGGGAAGTTAGCTAACTGAACCCATTTAGTTGCTTTATTAATGCACTTTACTGTATTGCACTCATTGGAGTACCTAACTCTAAATACTTGGAACAAAATAAGTTGTATTTCAGACGCTTGGAAAATAAAAGTCACAAGTAAAACCGAACTTTAGGAACGCTTCGGGTAGAGGAAGAAGTGGTCGAGAAGGCCACAAACCTGAAAATGTTCCCAATCGTTCTTTAGAAAATCGATTATAAATGTGTGTAAAATTAATTCAAAAAATTAAAAAATATATATTTCTTTATATTTTCAATAAATTTTATACTAAAATGCTGAGGATCGCCATATTTTTTTTATATTGAAATATACTTACCAAAAATATCACAAACTACTTGGAAAATGTGCATTTCTCTCCGCAATTTCACAGGTATTAAGACTTGAATTGCTGACAAATTTATGAAAGAACATTACTGCAAAAAACTCGAAAAAAGGTACAAACGCGAAGATCTCTAACAAATTAAGAAATGTCAGTCGTGTTTGAGAATTCTTTGCCCTTACGAAATTCAGAAATTTGTCGACAGAGTGCCTCTACTGCCACCAGAGATCATAATAAAAAATTCAAAATGTGATGCTATAAGGAAACAAAAGAAAGGTCAGGAAAATATTTACGAATTTATAGTTATTACGTTTTTTTATATTTGATGTGATTGTGGAATTTGAAATTATTGCGTTATAAAGAAAAATTCAGATACGTTAAGATTTTCTTTCATATCTAAGTAAAGTTGGCAGTACCCTTGCAACGAAACGATAAATTGTTAATGGTAATGCAGTTCAATTCAAAACCGAATAGAAGGCAACCTGTAAAAGAGGTGCGTGTTTGGGAAATACCTTCCAAATTTGTGTTGCATGGTTGAAGCTGTTCGGTTTGTTGTGTCTAATTTAGTTTTCTAGGTAATTATTAATTAGCCACCTTCCAATTTGAATTTTACAAATTAGTCTTTCATTGGAAGGTCGGAATGGGCAATCCGGAGAAATTCCGCTCAACGGTGGATCGCTTGATTAAGGAATTAAAGAAGGACAATCGTTTCGAGCGTTTCGAGCAGTGCACAGAAGAATTTAGTAATATCGATCTAGAAATCGGCAAAATACACTACGCGGAAGAACTGGTCCACAATTATGAGCGGCGGTTAAAGTTGCATTGTGGTGTAAAATTGAAGATTGAAAAAGACGAGCAGAAGTCGTTAAATCACAGAAAAGAAGGGATCGCTTTGACCAGGCAACGAAAGTACGAGGAAGCTTTAAAGGAATTCAACAAGAGTATCTGTTTCGCTGCGAAGGGCTCCGGTAGCGCAGCGATAGGATACAGTAACCGTTCTGCAGTTTTATTCGAAATGAACTTATACCATGAGTGCCTGAAAAATATTCGTTTGGCACGAGAAAGTGAAGAGTTGCCGTCTAGTTTACTGAAGAAACTGCAAGACCGGGAAGCAGAGAGCATTGTGCTGAACCAAATATTTCCCCAAGAGGAAGGCGGTGCCAAAGGACCCGTGCTTACGTTAAGGGAACACCAGCAGGTGAAGGGTATTGTCTGCTGTCTCGAATTAACCTATGAAGAGAATCGTAATTGGGTGTACACGTCTGTGCCCCTGAAAATTGGGGACGTGATTGCTATTGAGAAGCCGTTCGCTGTTTTGGTTCATGACAATGAGACCTACTCCCGATGCCATAATTGTCTAAAGCCGGCTTTGTACACTTCTATTCCTTGTCCGGATTGTACCAACGCACTCTTCTGCGATTCGGCGTGTCTGCAAGCAGCTTGTGAAAAGTTCCACAAATACGAGTGCCCAATTGCCGACTATTTGCTCGAGGCCTGTGGTCATGTGGAGCGTTTTGCCTTGCGAACGGTTTTTGAAGTTCTCCATAGTTTTGAGAGTACTGAAAAAATAATCGCATTTTGCCAAGATCCAAAGAATTTCGAGGAGAATTACTTCACCGTAAACTGGGAGTCATTCAACAAGGAGGAGCACTACAAAACTATTTACAACAAAGTACCGAAGGATTTTTATGGCTGTTTTCAAGTTGCTTTGCTGGTGGTGATAGTGAGGGATTACTTGATCCTGAAGTATACTCCACTAAAGGATGTCCTGGTCTCACCTGAGGAGAAGGATATGTTTTGTAATTTACTTTTCCGCAGCGTTTCAACATTTGTACGAGATCCAGCTTACTTGCGTGCATGCGACCAAAAGAAGTTGGGAGCCTCTATCTCTGGATTTGGTTGTTTACTACGAGCTGGGCGCTTTCCAAATGTGAGGGCATATTGGCAGGATGGATATATTGTGTATAAGGCAATTCGCGATATTCATAGGTACAGTCGCCTTTTGAAGGACCATCCTGAGTAAGTTGTATTCTCCCTGTTGGGATTGCATTGTTGACTTTTCTTCTTCTTTCAAGTCCTGCTAAAGACAATGACGATTACAGCACCTATTATTGGTCTCTGGATCTGTTAGAATTTTTCACGGAATGCATGTTTATGAACGTGCTGAGTGTCACTGTGGAAGATGATGGTGCCGGAGGCAATAATTGAGAAGAGATGAATAGGAAGACATGCAAAAGCTCGGATATGTTTTATTTTTTAGTCTGGTTATATTTTATTTACTATGTGCGTTGATACCGTCCTTTTTCAGAGCAGTAAGTATAAAGTACATGCGAAGACTGTTTCATTTTGTTGGGACTTTGTTATGTTTTGTATTTAGTTTTGGTTTTTAATAAATGTTTTTAATAAAGTACTATTGTTTCTACATACTTTCGTCCGTAAGGAATTTGGTAAGCGTTATCCTGCGTAATGCGTTTTCAGACGTGTTCCGATATATTTAGAGGAATTCACACGAAATTTATATCGCCAAAAAGCTAAACTTATGGCTCAGAAGTTGTCGGATACTCTTTCATTTACTTTTATTCACTATGAATGGGACTTCCGTTCACAAAATCCGAATTCAAGGACTTTTTTTGTTATATTAAGTACTCAACAACACCGCCTTACGTTTCTGTAAAACAAAAAAGTTTAGGGCTAGATTGTATCATATAAGCGAGAGGACGTCATCTTGTCTGAGAACTTTGTTTACCTGGGACTTATTCAAAAATTTATTTTCAATCAAGATTGTGGAGCTTTCAATATGGTAGTCAGGGTCGCTCACAGTGTTTGTCTGTGCTATCGTACTAATGCTACCTATCACATCAAACGGCAGCTCATTTTTTCTCTTTTCTTCCTCGTTTTTCTTTACATTTTTTTTATTTCTCTTAATATTAAACAAATTAAAACTGAAACTAAAGGAACGATACAAAACATTGGTTATTCGTTTATTACGTCCGTTCAGCCCTTGGAGTTGCGTCAAACAGATCTAATTAGAATATAGAATAAGTAAAACTTACCCACTTCATTGCAAAAGCTCCGCTCCATGTTGCCACTTCAAACGCCGCCAAATTTGATACGTCCTTGTAAAATTTTCACAATAAGGGAAATGAGTCGTCAGTCGCGTTTGATTCAGTCCTTGAACAGCGAGGACGTACATCTTGCTGTAGCGGCTCAGTAGGCCTTTTTTGTATTTGATAAGTCAGTTTTTACTCGAAATAATTGTGTTAAGTAATTATACGGTAATTTATCATACTACTTTTTGGCGTTATACCCTAAGAGGTCAAGCCAGGGGAGTGAGCCTTCGGTGCCCAGATGAGCTCCCAAATCAAGTCAAAAAAGCAGAAAATGGGTCATTGTAATTGTTTAAAATTAACTATGGGACAGTTTTCAATTAGTTTACAATGAGATATGATTATTAAGGCAACTTCAATAATTTTAAATGTAATAATAACTAATTTCAATGAATATTGGGACGCGAATAACGAATAATGTTAAAGAAACTGAAAGACCAGAGAACTCTTTGGACCTCTAGAAAAAAACCAAGCATGGTATTACCTCTAAAGGTCGCAAATATAAGAGTGATGGTGGTGGTGATCGATTGTATTTTGAGGTCCTTAACTCAAAAACCCAATTCCGAGAAATAAATTATGAAACTGGAAAACTGGTTGGGGAAAACTGTGTTGAGATTCGAGAGGATTATGTTGAAAAGTAATTTGTGAAACAAATATTATAAATATTTCACTGAGAATTTATCGAATTAAAAAAAAATAACGATTATTAAAAAACACACAGCTCTTTTTTTCATTTAACATTTATTCAAACGGGATGAGGATTATATGTGAATAAAACTGAATTTCTTATTAACAAGGTGTCCTGCACACGTAAAGGAAGCTAAAAAACAGGAGAATTTTCTGGATATATATATATAAAAAAATAAGGGCAACTTTTTAATACATTTAGCGAATAATGATCCTCTTGCACAAAAGAATATAAAATCGCCCTCACATTTAAAAACTACATTGAATAAATTTTAAAATTACGTAATTAATAAAAATATCCATAAATCACAATTGGTGCTTCTTATAAATTAGAAAAGCGAAAGGGAAAGAAATAAAAACGTTGCAGCTTAAATTTGAATGATTTTCTCGGACTTTTAGAGAATTCCTAAGACAGTAAATGATCATGCAATGATCGCACATTACTTTCTCATTCTGTTTCACACTATTTTTATTATACTTAATATTTTAATATACGTGTAACTTACAAAATTTAAAAAATATACTTTAAACCTCATACTTACAGTCATATAATGTCGAAAATTTCTATTTATTTTCAGGCTTTCATTTCTCGTTTTTTTCTCTCTTAAAGTTGGGGGGGCGGGGAAGTTAGTAGCTAAAGCACAACTCTATAAAAATTCTTAACAACATTTTTCAATTTAATGAAATTTCTATGCAGTGAAGTCTATTTTCTTTTATTAAACGCGTATATTTTCAACATGTAGCTTTTTTGTCTTTTTTATGCTGTCGATAAGAAGCTTAGAATTTTGGAAATTTTGATAGAATACGTGAGCTTCATCCATAAAAATTGAAGCACTGGATATGGTTTGTGTCAGTCAAGCTAAACAAAACTGCAACTGTTCACCTACATTATAAAGAGGATCCTGCGTAACTGCCTATGGCGAACTTATGATCATTACAACAGTGATTTGAGAAATTTTGAAATGGTAATTTTAACCTTTGATCATCGATACGGGCACGTACGAAGCAAGGTCAAAGAGATTCTGGATATTATCACACGGAACTATCATCAACAGTCTCCAATAACTTGACTTTTTGTCAAAATTGAACAGGTGCTTGCCGAAAAATAAGTTGGATTGCATCTTCAAGTGCGTTACGTTACTCGACTGATATCTCAACAAAACCTTTTCTGACCAATTAATTACGTGCGACGAGAAATGGATCTTCTGTGAATAAAGTTACTTAGAAACGAAGTTCGTTTGAGCCCAGCAGTTCAGCCTAGAGGACTCCAAAGTGAAGCATCCATGGGTAGGAGATAATATTAAGTGCGCAGAATTGTCCACTGTGAGCTTTTACTAGCAAATCAAACAATTAATATGGACCTATACTGTCAGCAGTTACAAAGAGTTAAGGCACAAAAAAGATCACCGTCAGCTTTTATCAGAACAAAATAAGAGCAACATCCAAAAGATAAATATGGAGTTGTATAAACAAAGGATGTCTGTACCTGGCATAACCTTCGGACCAAATACGCTGACGCGTAACGGGCATGGAAACAAGGCCTTTGTTTTGGTCAAACTGCTGTCGACGTATCACCTAGTACCTAGGAGATCAATAAAGAATGATTACTAATGCTATGGGCGCTTCCCTCACTTCCCTCAAATAAAAGCAAAAGATGCACCAACCGCATAACGTCTGTCATAGGCGGTTATTGGATACCTTATAATTTGCCCGTGATGCGGGTCGGATGCCTTTTTGGGGCTACCGGTTTTGTACGCAAAATTAATTTTGAGGTGTGCGAAGTTGACTCCTCTGGGAGCCTGGTTTCTGTAGGTAGATTGAGAAAACTGAGGATGGCTTGTAGGTAATCGTGAAAAATAGCGAATACCTTAATAAATAAAGTTATATTAAATAAAAAAAATATCATAATTCAATTTAACCAAAAAAGGGCACAAACGTTCCCCGTTCAACCCAATTGCAACGAATATATTAATGAAGGCTAAGAAATCCTCTTATTAAGATGGTATATAGACATGAGTATTGATCCAAACCTACCTTATGGATTGAAGAAAAGCCAGGAACGAGAATTCTTCAATAAAACTAACTCAGGGGGTTAAAATTTTTCACCGTACTCTCTTCTCCCTCATGTGTTGGATCTGTTCAGAGCTTTTTAAATTGTTCATATCCAAAGATGAAAAGTTTTTGGTAGGATTGATAAATTGCCCATCAGACGGTAAATAGTCTTGAATACCGTATCTCTTTCAGTATTGACAGACATTTGCAGAACTCCTGTATTAAACAAGAACTGTAATTGATTGTAAATAAAGTTTTCTAAATTTAGATATGGTATTGAATTTTTTCCAGTAGAGCATAATGAATTTTGTTTTGCGCCACACAAATTAAGTTGTAAGATGGAAAAAAAATAAAAAAAATCAACAAACAAAAAGTAACTAGAAGTATTTTTTTTCTAACATAAAAAAGTATTTCTAGGCTTTTCAGCGGCAGTATAAAAAGGCAAAGATCATATAACAGCATAAGACAAGGAAAAAAGACAGTAGCTTCACCAATTTTACTATGTATAGGCAGACATTTATTGTTCTATTGAAAAAATAATAGCAATAATAAAATCTCAACAGCGAATGCGCATTTCTCACAATAGGAAACATTTAAACAGTGATCAGAAGACTCTGATTTCTCTGACAATTAAAACATTTCAACTTTTCACGTTAACTTGAACA
>QYTT01083706.1:24315-40511 GCA_006980735.1 Dasypogon diadema
AGAGAACTCTTAATAATGTGGATTTTCTTTAGTCTCATGGCAGTTTTTACAGCCATTTTCTTTCAATAGATCTTGATATGCAGAATATGCAATAGATGGGATGTATAGCAAATAGGATGAAACGCATAGCTCACTTAATTCAAATAATACTAAATTTCGTGGAAGTGAGAAACAAGTGTTTTTGTTCTAGTCATGCATAAAAATATGTTCCAGCAAGCGCTCACAAAATCATTGATTACTGTCATAATCAAGATAACATTTTATCTCAATGATCTAACTAGTGTGTTGGGATATTTGAGGTATAAATATGATTTTATAGTCAATGTGAACTATAATTTGAATGTTTTATTTTTCTACTCTCGACCAGAGAACACTAAGTCAACTCTCTTAAAACGCGATTTCATATAACACGATTTACAGATTAGGACAACACTAAATAACGCCTTTTAGAACATGACTGAAGAATATTTGAATTTTTAATCTCTAATTAATTGGAATTTGCTCTAAATATGAGATATATTTCTATATATTTCTATTTCTTTTTTTTTCTTTCGCTCTTTTTATTTGGTTGCAATGAGTTCGGATTGTATTTACATGCTTTGGTGTCTTCAATAGCTTACTTTCTAGACTCTTGTCTTTAGTATCTTGTACATTTAAAAAAAAGACGTAGATGTTAACTGTACAATTGTTAAATAAATAAATAAATTATGAAAAGTAAATTAATTACTCACCAGTTTGGGTTATGAAATCGCTTTTATGATTTATTGGTTGTAATGGTTCAATAGGTGATTTGGCTTTATTAGGCGTTTTAATTGCATCTGTTTTGTTATTTAAACTTAAATTAGACATTGACGGTGGTAACGGAGATCGTTGGGAATCACCAATTTCTCCAGTGTATCTGGAAAAAGGAAAAAAAAACAGATTATATTTAATACTTCATTGTCAAAGTCTATCTTTCTATAATATTTCACAATTTTAACCTATCGAAATAGAAATGTTATTAAGTTTATAAATGCTGACGAAAACTTAAATGCATTAAATTTGTGAGACTTTTATTTTAACGATTATTAGTTTTCATGGTATCAACGAGAGATCACTAGATCATGCCCAGTTTCAAGCAAAATGTTATTTTTTCATAATAATTTAGAATCGTGAAAATAGAAATCAATACTTGAATTGATTTGGTGAAATTTTTACATTAATTTTTCGAGCAAAGGAAATGAATTTGGACGGACTAGAAAATCTAATGTCCTACCGCTAAAATAGGAATACCTAGAAGACGAGTTAATTATTTGAAAATGCACTTTTTATATGTGTTTGGCTAATGTGCCATAAAACTAGAGCTTCCATTTTAATTTCGATGTAGTATGATGTAATCAAGAATGATTTTATTCTAAAACTATTTCAATTATTATTGATCTCACGTATTAAATGAGAATGAAGTGTTATTAGTAATAGAATGACCTTCATTTTCAAGGTCAAGTTCAAGGTCATTCCAAGTATTGCAGATAGGCTTCATTTACGCGCTACTTTTTAGAATTTGTAAAAATTTATTTGAGAGCATTTCTGGGATTATATTTATGAAAAGATCACTGGCAGTGGTATTGAATAAATTTCTATAATAAGTTCCTTGACGGGGGACTTTTAAAGATATTATGGATTGGTATGGAATGCTTTAAACTTCTCCGTTTTTTTTTATTATCAAAGAAGCACTTAAGCGCAAAAACAGATCTCCTAAAACAAGTTGCTAGTACCAAACAGTAGAAAACACACACCAACACAATAATATAGAGCTGATTTATATTAAAAGTACAAAGCGCTCATTTTAGCCTGTTTTATTTTGTAATATTAGAGAACGGTGCTTGCTCATATGGTGCTTTTCTTAGGGAGGGGAGAATAAAGGGAAAAGGAGGCTGGAATTAACTGAACAAAAAATGCATTCATTCACATTCTGATTCAGACAGAAATTCAGATTTGAAAAATGAATAATTTTCACAGTGCAGCTGAATCGTATTTTAGTCGGAGTGAATGTTGTTAGAAGCGTGTGTGTTGCACACAAGCAGTAATGTCCAAGAACAATAATCAGGAAGCAGTGATCGTAAGGCGAAGACAACCAACACTATGTTTGATTTTGTCCAATGCAACTACATATCTCTTCACGGTCGATGTGGTAAAGGGCATTCTGTATTAGAAAATACGACTTCCGTGTATATTGTATGTGCTATAAAATTTCTGTGAGGGCAAAAGGTACTTACCGTTTAACCCCAGTGCACAGTTTTATTTATATTAGGTTTAGTTAATGGGTGCAAAGTTATTTATAGCTTACAAAATTTAAAAACTGTTTTTTTTCTTTACAATACAAAATTTTCGTAAAACTCATTGATACATGAAGAAGTTAATGTAAAAATAATAATAAAAAATTATAAGATAACATCACAAAACTTTTAGACGCCACAAAATGTAACTTTGCCATAAATAATTTATCTTGAGCTTCTATTCTTTCGATACGTTTTGTTATTAATACAAAAATGAGCTTATTTCCTATTAATAAATATCTTAGTATTATGAATACTATGTTCTCGTGATAAATGCATACGATATATTGTAGAATTATATTTTATACATAGATTTCTTCCACGTACTTAATATTTGTGTATTCTCGACCAACTTGCAAACTTTGTTCTTCTGCTCGTTTCCGTTGAAACAACGTTTGAATATAGTGTTGTACCGCATAATAGACAAATTTATACTGGGCTTCTGTCTGTACCAATCCAGACCGTTGTGAACGTACCATTTGTATTGTACGTTGAATATCAATTTCTGTATCAAGTCCTGAAATCAGAAAGAAATATATTATGTTAGATAAATCGCTTATTTATTTTATCAGAGAATAATTCTGAGAACTGATAAAGATACGCATGAGTCGTTGTTTAAAAACCAGAGGCATTGTTTTCACGCAATTTCTGCTAGGATTAAATCAAGTATTGACGTTAATGATGAAACCAAATGACTTGAAGTTGTCATTAATTTATATATTGACAGATTCATTAAATAATACAAATGCAAATAGGGAAAAAAAGTAATAAATAAAGTTGAAGACAAAGATAACAGAAGTAGTAAAAAATAGATATAAAATAAACTGAAATTAACAATGAAATAAAAATAAACGAAACTAAGAAATTAGATAAACAGCAAGTAAAATAATAGAAAGCAGCAAAAACATAAAAAAACTATTAATAAAACCAACTCATTAAAATAATTACTGATTCATCAAAGAGCGAGCCAGGACGGAAATATTGAAAAAAAAGTAATTTTGGGAAATTAATAGCTGTCTGTAAACAATCGAGTGTCAAAACAGGAGGAGTTTAAACTTGTAAATATATGAAGGCAATCCCACGGAAGGTCATGAAGAGCAAGTCTTAATAGTGGTTGAACAGCCTCAATTCAGTTAATAAGAATCTAATAAAAAGGAGAACAGACAGGACTTATGTATTCAAGGATACGTCTGACAAACGTACAGATCAATGAATTCTTTGAAATTCTCAAATGAAAATCGGCTATTAAGTATAGTATGCATCGTCAGCATAAAAGAGAATTCAGGAGTGGAAAGGAATCAACGATACGTTATTGATGTAAATTTTGAAAAGTAAAGAGTCAAAATAGCTGCCTTGTGGTATTCCGGATGTAACTCTCAACTGTTCGGAGAGAACACCGCAGAACAGAACTCGTTGGGTGCATTGGACGAAATCCAGTTGACAAAATAGGCAATGAAACCAAGAACAGACAACTTCTAAATGAGAATATATTGTTGAATTTTATTGAAAACCTTACTAAAGTCGGTAAAAATACAAACTACTTGTTTACGACATTCAATGGCAAATATACAGAATATTTAGAAAATTCTAGGAGGTTAGTTATAGTTGATTTCCCTTTGATGAACCTGTGCTAAAAAGACGTCAGAGAGGTTGTACGATGAAAATAAGGAACTTAAAGTGAATACCATCGCGGTCACTCGAGAAATTGGCAACGATATTTGCAATATGTTTTAAAACCACACTATCGTCAAAAATAAGATCCTTGGGTTAAAGGAATTTGGCGAGAGGTTCGTTAAGTGAGCAAAATCATTAGGACTAATATCATAAACTGCTGCTAAAAATGACTAAGTGAATAAATCGCTAAAACACGAACCATTTCTAAGTAACTATTCACGCGAATACTAATTACCTTCAGCCTAATCATTGACTCGAATTGTATGATTCAAGAGACAACAGCTTTGTGGAAAATTCTGTTTAATTGCTTAAAAAAGAAATGACATAAGCGCCATAGGATTCATCACTATTTCTCTACTGTCGGGTGATACATTTTTTTAAGTCCGTACAACTGTGCTGAATTGTTAAGAAATCATTAATTTTAGGTCAAAAAAACTAATTTTTTATATGGTCAAAATTGAAGGTTTGTTCGTTCAAATTTTTAAATTTCATCACTAAAATTTCTTTTTTGGCCAAACCCGAATTATTAGCTCTATAGTTAACAGATTGCAGGCCGGTACTTCTGTATATGAGACTGTAATCACAGTCTTCCGTCTACAAAGTGTTAAAGGTTTGCAATAAGTGTACGAGCTTTTGGAGGGCAACTCGTAAACATTTTGAAATAGTATTAATCTTGTAATTTTTTTACCTTCTCTATCTATTTGATCCAATATCATATCGATAACAATAAAAGTACCAGTTCGTCCAATTCCAGCCGAGCAATGAACACAAATTGGACCCTGAAAAGAAAACGAAAACTTTCAAAGCGGCCCATACATTTCCATTACAAAGGATAAAATTACCGGTGTAGCTCCGGACTGTGCTATTTGACTTTGTCTAGTATTAACATCTTGTAAGAAATTTAAAACACAACCAGGATCAGAAGGAACTCCATGATCAGGCCAAACTTGGAAGTGATAGTGATATATCCGCCTTTCAGGTTGACTTCTCCACGAGAATAAAAATTCTCTCAGTGTATAGTCATTAGTAGAGCTCTCCGATAGGCAGGTAACTTTCGCTTGTCCCCATTCTTTTGTTTGCCCTTGATCAGGCCAATACTTTGCACATTTATTTTTACCTAAATATGATCAGTATTTATATAGAGATCTCCTGATACCGCTTTATACAAACCTCTTTCGAATTCTTTGGTAGTCATAACAATTACACGTGTATTTTCTTGCCAAATCATATTCCAGAAATCCTGAATAGTATTTTGTAAACAACCTTGTGTAGCTATATACGTTTTAAACAAATCTTTCTCTTCCTTTTTATTGCAAGAGTTTCGAGACGTTAATGATTCACTCCGTTTATGTTTTGTAAGAGTATCAGACTTTTTATTACAATTGGGACAATTACTCAAGGGCAGCGTAGCTGATTTCATAGCACACTGGACACAGGTCTTGTTTAACATTTGACAATTCTGGCAGTTCTTTTGGAGTTGAATTGCTGCACATGCTGGGCACGATGGAACATTATTTAAATTTTCTGATGAGGAACTTAAGCTGTTCTGTTCTGAATCGGTTGGTAGTCTAATGTAGTTAGCATTTATATATTCAGATCCAGGTACATTTGGGTCAACATCCTTCAGTTTTACACGGGTGTGATCAACTGAAATGAATTGAATATGTAAAAGACAGATTTATTTGGAGATGCAAAAGACATCTTACATGGAAGAATATTTTTGTAGCGATTTTTATTACGGTTTTCTATTTTGTAACCTTCTCTGCGGGAGAATGTATCTCGACTGTCTTGTTGTTGTAATGATTCAAACTCCTCCCAGAAACCTCCCTGAAAGATGATTATTACACTACTAAATAATATTTACTTTTATATCGATTTCACACTTTCTTACCTTAACTAATTGTTCTACCCTAGCATTAATTCCTGCAGCCGTTATCCTAGTAGCATTGAATGGCTGCCTTAAGTGGACAACAGTACCACACGTTTCGACCATTGGATTTCTTTTGTAATGCTCAATTAGTTCACAAAGAGTTGAAAACTGCTCACCTCCTCCCACATCGTATTTTTTGTCCTATAAAATATTCAAAAATTAGATAACACTTTAGGATGACTTATGACTTGTTTGAATATTAATAAATATGTGATGGATGTTGACTCGTTGCGGTCATTTTCACAGTCACTAAAGACAAAAATCTATTAAAACCCCCTTTGTTATTATTGATTGGATAACATGGACAGTAATTAAATTTGTAAACGCGAAGATTTTATGTGGAGTTACACGTGAGTTTAGGTCTTAAGTTTAAAGCTGTTATGTAAATTGTTTAAAGTGAATTACCTGCAAGATGTGTTTTAGGGCAATTATATGTTTGTATAATTCTGAAAGTTTCTGCATTAATTACATGCTTATTATTAAGTGCTTTTGTATCTGGAAAAATTATGAACGTAAATTGAACGAAAATCGCGTCTCAATCCCTTTTAAAATTCTTTTCTATAGACGCAAGCGTTTTTTCCGCTTTTCAAAGGAATTTGCAACTTAACGACTTTATCATGTTTCTTTTCTTTTTATTTTTTAATTAACTCCGCATTATCAAATTTGACTGGAACTGGTGAGGTTCGATATTTGGCCAAAAAATCCTGGATGAAATTCGTTGAATGGTGCAACTCCCAGTAACTACTTTCTTAAAGATAAGTACGATTTTTTCTGAATACATTATTTAGTCTCCTTAAAACTTCCAGGCAGTGCGATGTGTTTAACGTTAGACCTTGTGAGGTGCACTCATCGTAGACTATACCTTCGTAGGTAAAAAATAGTGAACATTGCACCTTCACATTGGATTTCCTTGGCCTTCAAATGCCTTCCACAGGGAATACTGTGCAGTGTACTAGTGCTGCGCCCCTAGCATGTTTTTCTTCTTATGTTTATGAACTTGAATTACTCTAAGTTACAAAATATAAGTAAATCTTAAATCTAAATACAAAGTTGTTTCCTATGTGTTGCGAAGGAATGGTTGTAAAGGTCATAGAGTTAGCAATGAAAGAGCGCCAACAATGTACGATCGGTTTTTTTTTCGGTGTTCCAGGGAATCGATACTATGGGTTATTATGCGATCGCCAATCAACTTGGACTGGCCAAATGTTGGTTATTAACTACTGGGTTAGATATGCTTTAGGCCTTGAAGATGGCGTGAAAAATTAGTTATGACATATTAAGAGGCCCACATATTTCATAACACGTCACTAGAATATAGATAAGACGTTTCAAAGATAATTGTGCAGTTTTCATAACTACTCTAAACTTAAGTAATCCCGATTTATAGAGCATTTTAGTTCTACATCTTCATTTTAAAAGTTGTGTCATAGTTGCATAAAATATGGTATTTTCATTTCAGAGTACACTTAATGAATATTAAACCAAAAGATAAGATAAATTACTTCAGGGTTGTAAATATCTTTGTTACATACTTTACGTCTACATTAATTCCAGTTTTATGACTGTCTCCTTCATTGATAAAAATTTCTTAATTGTCTGCAGATACAAAGTTTATCACTGTTTTCAATTCTACGCATAATAATTATAATTTATGATTTTAATGCTTTAATAAGATTAGAATATTACTTCCGGTTGTATTGTATAGATTTAAGCGGAAGAAAATATTTTTAATGATTGACATTTAAGTATTTAATTGCCTCATTTCAAGAGATATTTGCAAAATAAATAATTTCCTTTAATTTATTGGAGGTTGTAGATGTTTTTCAACAAAGACACATTTCATGCGCCTTATTTGGGAAAAGAAAAGAAACACTACTAAACTGCGAAAGCGTGGTCTCATCTACCCCGCGGGCTACATGCAGTTCGTAGATAAGCGTACGATTTTTTTTCTAATTTCACCACAAAAGTGTTAATATTAACCAACATAAAGTCAAAGTGGGTTTATGTCATAATCCAGAAGTAACAGCCGAAATCCGTAACATCAAAAGCTGGAATATCAAAATCAAACGGAAGCTAACTGAGTCTAGCTGGGCTATTCGCGAGCACAAATACCACATTGACATTTTTTGGATTTCGTACATTCCGGATTTTATATTTCCTGGATTTTTCGAATTTCTCGGATTTTATAGTTTCCAGATTTTGCTTTTGTCGATTATGTCACGCACCCGGTCGAAATTTATTTGGAGAAAACTAAGTAACACCTTCAAGATTTTAGATAGAAGCATACAAATTGTCCAACATTAGATGAGAAATCTGAGGTTGTTTTATAACTTCAACGCATCTGCTCGGTTTGGTATTTCTACCACGCTTTGTTAATGACATCAGTATTCTTATCGATCAGATTTAGATAGGACGATTGCGAGGGCCATTCTACAATATTTATGTCCTGTTATGTACACGGCATAACACCTAACTCACTGAGCCTGAAGAATTGGCTCAGTTTATTGACCTAAAAATATCCTCAGGCTAGAATATTTCTTCCACAGTCTTTAGTTATCTGGTTACAAAATTTACGGCTTTATTTCTATTTGGAAACATTATAAATTTTATTCTATCCGTGTTTTTTGATATTATTATAATTAAATACAATTTATGTAATTAAATATGTACATACGAAAGTAATCATTACTACTTTTTACATATTTACCTTTAATTCAATTACTTTTCTTACTTATAGGATAATCACACATAATCTGGCTTTTCAAATACAAATACAATTAATTGTACAAATATAAATTATAATTACTTGTAATTGAGTTTTTTCCACACACAATTACTAATACTTTTAATTATAAAAATAGCTGCATAATTATTTCTAAAATGTCATTGATTACTCCCAGGTCTACAGGATAGCAATTTTCATTAATGGAGGAATCGCATTTATTTTAAATAAGATGTTTGTGTAATGATCGATTTTAATAAGGTAGATTACTTTTCTATTGCATTTCCTGTTATGCTTGAAATGTAGAAATTATAAAACTGTTTGTATCAGCGTTTTTAATCTTGTACACAGTAATCTAAGCTTCTGTAATGAAAACGATTTTTGCCTGTCACACTTTTATTACTTTATTTAAATACATCCTTGGTGCAAGCTTTTTAGTCTGGTTACTTTTCGATTCGTGTCTTCCAATAATTAAGATTTCTCCAAGAGCTTTACTTTTACATCTCCCATTCGTTCTTACACAGAGTAGAATCGATTTGGAGCGGAAGAAGATATTACGTTTGTGCTTAAGGTGAATTTCAATCAATCAATCAATGATATCAATTCAATAGCATTGAATGATAAAGTGGTAATTGCGATTTTAAGGAAATTTAAAAATGTGTATATAGTAGAAAAAAAAGTGAATTAATTTGTAGTAGCAGTTTTGACTGAATTGCTATCCTAACCCTTACAAAAATATGGTAAATAGCTCTTTCAAAGCAAAATTTAATTATGTAGCTGCTTTCTAAATTTTACTTGAGTGAAAAGAAAGAAAACCAGTTTGTAATGCTACAAATTTAGAAACTTTGGACAACATCAATCAATTTATACCTGACACTTTGTTTACAGTATTTGACACAAAATAAATAAAATAATTTCAACAATATACGTAATGTTTTCGAAAATCATAAAGCAAATCCTAAAAAATTTTCCCCACAAAATTAGCAATTACTTTTCTCACGCAGAAACGTTTTAGTAATAAAGAATGACTAAGCTGACATATGATTAGCATAAACAAATCAAAAATTCTTTTATTAACATTTTTTCATAAAAAAATATCAACACTTACTTGCCACCGAATCATGACATGTGTTACTTTGTCATCAGTCCTCACAGATAGTACAAAATCGCCAGGTTTACTTTGCGATTCACGAACTAGGAACGATCCATTTTTCCCACGCTCCAGAATTAATTTTTCAGCTTCCTTTCCGGATAAGTTGCCATGAAACCATCTGCATTCGAAAAAAGGAGAAAACAATATTATATTTCACTTCACTTTGGTATGATTGGTGAAAATAGCTTTTTTTTCTTCTGTTCACTTTATGGAGAATCACACTGACCTAGGTTTAGACTGTGATATTATTATTATTTTTTTCACTTTGAACAAGTTTATACTAAAAACAGAAACCTGGCGCTATTTGAAAAGGTACTCGCTTGCGTCGCACCGGATAAGTTTAAGCTTTCAGCGACGACCACTTAATGACTAAAGCGATACAAACTACAGAGCTCTGCTAATGATTCGGAAAATTTTAGCCTTAAGCTAGGTGAGTACGTATGGCTGACTAGTTTACATTGTCGTGTGTTATTGAAATTGATGATTTTTTTCTAGTGTGCTTATTTTTATAGTTTTGTTTATTCGCACAGTCCTGCTACCACTACCAATACCGTGGGAGGAATACCGCCCGAGTACCGGGAATTAGTGATTTTTATTACGAGAGATTACTCAGAAATTTAGAAGCTAATCAATACATTTGGAGAGGATTGATCTCGACAAAGCTAAAGCTCAAAGATCAGTAAGGAAATCAATGATTCCGGTTGAATGTCGGTCAGATATTTTATGTACAGTACTTGGCTACTTATTAGATATCCAAATATGGTGCGGTGAGGTGTAACAGAAGCTTAGATCACATGAGACTGGTTGTTTAGAGAATTTCTTTAAGTGAATCAAGTAAACATTGAATTTCATAAGAAAGGTAAATAATTTGCACAGTCTGAGGAATATCCGCAATCTGTAGTTATAAAATTTTTAGGATTAATTTCACTTCGCAGAAAGTCTTAGAGATCAGAAATACAGATGTTTAGAATTTTCAGGTAATCTCAATGGATACAGAAAGAAAGAAATTTGAAAAAAAGAGTCATAAAGGAGAAATATATTAATTTTAATATATAGAAATCATTTTATTTGAAAGAAATCGCAGCACATTTAATGCAAAAATACATTGAGGAATAAAAAAATAAATACACAACAAAAGTTTTCAGATCAGATCACTTCTTCTTACCGATTCAGTAAGCATAACGAGTTAACTCGCCAAGAAAATTGACATGAGCTACATATAACGAGCCGATAATGATAATTTTAATCCGTGAATCTCTTTATTTAGTTACGTTTCTATTTTATTTTAGATTCAATTGTTTCACGAAAAACGAGTATACTCGTCTCTTCAATCATCTTCATGTACTTTTTAGTATTCCCTTTTTTTCTATATTACTTGAATGATGTCTACAAAATATAGAAATATAATTAAAATGCCCACATTATCGCCCTTTTTAATCTACAAAAATGTCTCAAAATGTCCTTTTTGGAATTGTTGACTTCTTTAAAGGAATAGAGACTTCTTTAATATAGAGGAACGAAATAGTTGTATAACCAAAAATTTCCCAAAAAATCACTTGAATACTATCAAAAACATCTCTTCCATTATTTTATAACAAGATCTATTTTACATTTTGCACTTCCTACCGTTTTTCTAATTGAATTTGTGAACATTTTAACTTCCCATTTGGATGTTATTGTAATGGATCTGTTTTTTTTTTTTTCAAATTGAAAATTTCAACATATCTCCACGTCTCGAGGTGCCTAGAGTCTGAATCCATTGTTTTTAGAGAGATGTCTGTGTGTGCGGATGTACGTATGTTCGTGAACTTTTTTCGAATATTTCGAGAACAAGAAATGATAATGACTCCAGACCAGTTTCATTCGATGCATAATTGCATAATGAATACCTGATAAGATTTGCAAAAAATTTGAATTGACGGTTTTCTTGTGATAATAATTAAAATTTCAAAAGCAAGACAAAATGGACAAATGGGAAGTTGGCAGTGTGGGTAGACCAGTCGCACTCAGTTTATTTCCTCTTTTTATTTGGTTCCTAAAAACTTATCAGCTTGTCACGAGCGTTTTTAAAATTTGTTGATTTTACTGATAATACTGTTTTTTTACTCATATATTAGAAAAAAAAGTCTATACACGCGCTTAGGTTTATGACAAAGAGTATTTTGTGAGTAGTAAAGAAATCATATTAAAAAAAATTACTACCCAGAAAGTGTCTCATGCATATCAGGGAACTGATGTTATATAAGTTGGCAGATGTCCAATAAAGGCACTATATCAGAAACGCAATTTAACTTGTGTCATAAAGTGATGATTTATCTCAACGCAAACACGTCAGATACAAGATAAAAAAAAACTTTTATTATGGAAATTACCACTTTTAGTGTGATCTAAACGCATATATCACCTGATAACTATTATAATTTTGCGAATACACGTGAAACACGCATTCCACGAGTAATGAAAAATAAATTTATGGAGCGACACATTTTAATTTAGGTAGATAGCCAGATTCTGCTTTAGATTTATAAAAAAAATAAAGCTAGTTTCGCGCCAAACTAGTTTCTATGCCCCCAACTATTCATACACGACACGAGTAAGCATTTTCTTGCGATGGACTGTTGTTTATAAATTCATATGAGCCTCCAATTGCAAAGAATAAAAAATAATCTGCACAAAATATGAGAAGTCTTAATCTCGTTTTCCATTGGCAACTTCCTTTGGCGCTTATTTACCAGGAAGTGGTACAAAAAAAAACTGGTTGTTATGCATTTTGAAAATTATGCGCGCAAGCGTTAAGCTCATCTTCATACTCCAAACATCAATAAAATATGAAACCCCCTCTGAATGTCTGTAAATGTTGCCTATTTGAATAATATGATACGTTCGAGGTTCGTGTAATCTACAGAACCAAAACAACATTTTCAATCTGTCGAACTAGTGACCAGTTTATGGATGAGTTACCAGTTATCAGCATAACTATGAAAGTGCTAACCTTTCCCAAGACATCACGAGTAGTTCTAGTCGCTATTTTATTAGCATAAGAGTGAATCAGACTGGGTATCACCTCTTTGAAAATTTACTTTCAGCGGAAGTTTATTTTCTACTCCTGATTAATATTGTTCTCATTGATTCTATGTATTTTAATGGTGAAACAATCATCCATGAGTCAGATTTTTGTATGTAAATTTTTCGTTGTGGATACGTAAATTCTGTCGCAAATAGATACGCTCAATTTTATGGACAGAAAGTAAGTAACACATAAAATGCACCTTCAAGGTTTTGGGGATTATTGAACTTGAACCAGAAAATAAAATGAGAGAGAGAGACAGAGAAGCTATGACCATTTGCTAAAAATTTGCCAATCACGTGCTCCTAGCTTAACTACACATTTTTTCTAAATCTGGAAAAACTAACATTTTACGGCTTACCGCCATTTGTTTGTATCGAAAAATATTCAGTTAATGCTTTTGTTTTTAAAGGTTAATTTACTTTGTCAATGCCATGACTACTAATGGACTAATGTTAATTTGAAGAGAATAACAGCAGTGGGTGTAATGCACTTCTATTGTAGGGCGGGGGGGATTTTTAATTGAAATCTTTCTTTTCAATAAGCAATTACAATCTTTGTAAACATTTATTACTTTGAGGGAACTTTTAGCGCGTAAAATACTCACTTCTCAATTTTGTACGAATTTTGCGATTGAAGGTCAGTAACCCAAATTATTTGTAAATACTATGTATGTTGGGTCAGTGTCTGAATTTTTCTAAATTTTGACCACTATTGCTATTGCGCTATTTACAGAAAAGCAGAAGCCATTCTAATCTCCCTTGAGGATGTGCTTAAACCACCGCAATATCCTTATCCTTCACTGAACCCAAATCAAAAGAGTTTCGCTGATCCTGCATTCTAATGAACCGGAAGGCGACCGAATAGTAATGGACAAAAATAGATGCAATAAGCCGAGCCTCATTTAGGAACTTCGTTTGAAACTTCTGAACTTCCGAGGGAAATTAGGGAAGAGGAGATTAAGAAATTTCAACCTGACAAATGTTGCAAAAGTGAGCCACAATTGTTACTGTGCAACATGGCTTTACAAGAACAATTCTTGTCAGTAGAGAATTGCCCCAACCACTGGTATCCAGATATATCGTCGCACGCTGTACAGGATTTGAACCCATGCCAACAGAGGAGAAAATATGCAGCTCCTCAGTTCGCTCGGCAATCGGTGTGGGTCAAGCATGCTGATTTTATAACATAAAAAAATGATAATAGCACGGAATTTACGAATTTTTCGTGGAAAATTATGTATATTCATGTAATAAGGCGAATAAAATTGGATTGTCTAGTCTAAAGGGGGGTATAGTACCACCTTCACAAGTTCTGACTGAATTTCTCGGACGTTGTTTTTTATATTTCAATGGGATAATGCTGCTGCTCATATTTTGATTCTACATAAATAAATCTATACATTTTTATTCAGTTCCGCCTGTATACGCTAAATGTAGTAAAATTCACGGAGTATTTCCAACATCGTTAGCCTTGATTTTTCCAAATTCTGCTCTCGTATTTTTTTAATTGTTTTTCTCATTTTTAAACATCTGATTTGTATTTTTATTTTTTTATTTTTTGTTATAATTACGCCTACTGAGAATGTGCGCACTTTAAAATCTAGAAATGTTTATGTAAACAAATGAGGTAGGCGTTGGATGTGATATTCCTTGCAGCATAATTTGAATAATTTGAAAATGTGTTAAAAGCTTCAATTAGCGTAAGTATAATTGTCATTCATTTATATTTCTTAGAAAAAGTTGACAACTACCAAAATTGCTGACGAAAATTCTAAGATGCCGTCTTATTATAATTAACTCTGTGCTCGTGGTTTTGTCACATTCATAAATTAATTAAGTACAGCACAATTTGGCGTACGATTTACTGGAATGCGCCAATTAAGTGGAAAACTTCTTAACTTTGTTGCTGCAAAGAAAATCCACATACCATAAATATTCAATTAATTCAAAACTATGTATAATTAATATTACATTGCGATCAATAAATTCTGCACGGTGTCGACATTACTGGAATATTCATTGGCCTTCTCCACCCGGACCCGGATTCCTTCAATTACACCGAAGCTATCAAGATGCAACAATATCGCTTTTTCGAAACTTTAATTCATTCCACCTCACCTTGCTTGATGCTTTCGTGTTTGAACGTTTGATGGCCATGCCAATGTAGAGGAATCTATTTCCCTCATTTCATAATAAGGGACTCCCTCATTGCTATAGATAAAGCTAGATTGGGTATTGTTTGTCGTTATTGTTCTTGTTTCCGGGATACCTGTCGCTTATCACGTTCATTCTTAATGAAATCAATTAAAATTCCGTACGCGTAAATTTGCGGTGGCCTTTTACGTCATTGGAAAAAGTCACATAATGAAAACTTTTCGCACAGGTTAAAGTACTGATGAACTACAGATTTTTTGCCTTAATTCCTAAAAGTGAATTTATTGATTCGTGAATTGTTTTTGAAAATATGTTGCAAATGGTGATTCTCAGTGTGTTTTCATGAAGGAATAGATCCAGGCACATTTAAATAATAAAACAATAAAAATTCAAAGAAGGTTTCTACCAAATCCGATTCTGAAGAGTACTAAATGAGAACACGTAATGAATTATATCAAAACAAGTAGAGCTTTACAAATCTTGGTACATATATTAACATTAGAAAACAATAAATTTCAAGAGTAGGACGTCTTACGAATTTGAGTAAAATTTATGCGGGTGACTAGGAATGCTCCACGTTAATTGATAGTTTAGAATATCCGATTCTTGAGATTGTTGAAATTCTAGCCGTAATAAGAAATAGATCTCAGTTTGTCTAAGCATAACTTTGTGGAATTTTTGAGTATCGATTACTTCCCGGTACGCGACGATAAAACTAGTTTGAACGCCGCTGGAGTACTTCTTTTCTGGCCTTATGGTTTTTTATACAGAGGGTATCCTGTACGAACCTTGTCAATAGTTCCCAGCGACTCTCGCCCTCCAGCATAAACCCTACTATGCTGTTTGGTGATAAGTAACTCGGCTCCGAGTCCATCTCCGCAATACGCGCACTCTGGAGAGTCGACCTTATTAATCTTGTAGAAGTAGTGCCTGCCAAGCCACGATTCAATTCGTGAAGGCAGTCTAGCAGCAATCAAGACTGTGTCGCACCCGACTCGATTTTGTATCTCGAACGTGAACTTAGTAGAATCAATGACCACCCTCAGGTACTTGGCTGCTGGCTTTGTCAATATTCGCTCCCGTCCACCTCCAAGAGCAGGACTGTACCGATTGTCCTCTTCGTGAGGATGACTATTTCTATTTTGGCCACTGCTAGGGACAGACCGAACAGACCATGGA
>QYTT01083707.1:6338-22809 GCA_006980735.1 Dasypogon diadema
TACCATCGATGTTATTGCAAGCTCATCTCAATCAATTATTCTAATCGGCTATTTATTTATTCAGACAATCTTCCTTTGCCAAATTGTTTCGCCCTTCTGTAATTAACATTTAACATTGTTCTGATTTGGATTTTATTCTTTTGTTTTTATTATTATTAATTAAGATTGTTTAGGTATCTTTCACGTTTATTTTTGTATCTCTTAGTTTATTACTTGAAGATAAATTAGTACACAGCAGTCTAGTACTGCTTATTTTCTTGCGGACTTACAAAAGATTGTTTAATCTTGTATACTATTACCAGAAATAAATTTACTGAACTTACTGAACTACTGAGAAAGATTGGGAAGTGAAACTGATAAATGTTGCAAGTGAGCCACAATTTCGTTCTGGCATGAAATTACTCTGCAACATCCCAGTGGCTTATAGCAAGTATAATTCTCGTCAGTAGATTGCCTCAACTACTGGTGCCCAGCCAGATATATATCGCCGCAACAGCGGAGAAAATCTGCAAACGTTAGCCCGTCGGCATCCGGCGTGGGTAATGTATGTTTTTTTTTCAAGAATATCTATATCATAATAATATAAATACAGCTCAAAAGTTTTGCTCGCATTTTACGAAAGTTTTTCCGATATTGCTCTCATAAACCCAGATACAAAGAAAGCCCAACGTTTGTATATGAAGTTTTTTAGATCATGCCGCAATTTTTTGATATATCTTCACAATGTAAACATATTCTCCAGGCTAGTCAGCATGATTTTATGTCGGATAGGTCTACTTATTGGAATTTACTTCTAAACAATAACCGATTTTAATAATAATCTACAACTGACTGTACTTATACAGATTTCATTAAAGCTTTTAACAGGTTGTTGCTTTCGGTCTTTATACTCAAATTGTAAAAATTGGGCTTTCCAACTTTTTTGTTTAAATGGATTTCTTCGTACCTATCTGATCCTATCAATCCCATCAGGAGTTGTTCCGCGGTTCTCAATTTTGAGTTATTGAGAACATGTCTCGTGTGCCTCAGGGAAGTCATCCCGGCCCTCTTATTTTTGTCCCTTCTATTGACGGCATTGTGCAACTTTTGAAGTACTCGAATGTTCTAATTTATACTGATGATATAAAGATATTCTCCTTTATCAATGATATCAGAGACTGCGCTTCTCTTCAGATAGACTTAACCCTTTTAATGCCATGGGCCGATATTTCTGGCTTAAAAATCGGCCTTTGTGCCATGGGGACGGTTAAATATTTTCTATTCTTGATGTGGGAATAAATGTGAGGCCATGTCGTCTTCAAGGAAGCGCGATATCAGTTTTGACTACACATTTGCTATACACACAGCATTCCTCTTGTACAAACTGTTACTGACCTTGACGTGGTTATGGGGTTCCTAGAGACAATTCCATGTTTAGTTTCATCGAACTCTGGTCCAAAAAATTCTCCAATCTTCAGGTTTCCTTAATATCATATAAATCGTTTGCCCGATCGCTACTTGAATACATCAATCGCATTGAATCGATTCAACGCACTTTTATTAGATTTGCGCTTAGAGATTTCCCTTAGAACAACCCTATAATCCTCCCACCATATCGGGAACGGCTAAATTTCATTGTCCTGTTTTCGTTAGAAAAGCAACGTAAGATTGGCGATATTTTCCAGCTCTTGAACGTTAACATTGATTCCACCGTAGCTCCGCGGCAGGGTGACCTTCAGGGCTATTTCCGTGATGACCCTTTTTTGCATATTACGTTATCTAGAACTAACTACGGTAAGTATGTGCTCTTTAATCACATGTGTACAACAGTTAATTGTGTTGAGCAACACTTCGACTTGAATGTGTCCAAGTATGTATCAGAAAATCGTCTTTTTCTAGACTTACTATCATATCTTTTGAATATATGAATTGTATTGAATTAACCAAGATATCAACGCCCACCTACAAGCCAAGTAACCTATTTACATGAATTGCGCACTAGAAAAGAATACAATAACTATAAATAAACCTTTCAGCTCTCAGTGTGCAGTAGCTTTAATTTTCTTCTTCTTTATTACGACTTGAAAACCAAATGCTGATGACGTATATTTTAGTCAAGGAAAAGGATTAAACGAATTTCTAATTTCACGCTTAGGATTTACATGAGATTTTCACTTTTATGTTGAGAAAATCACCTTTTAGCAATGAAGGATTTCCTAAGAGAATTTTCACCTTTTCCCTAAGTGCAACCATTCGCACCCCATTCGACACTTTTGTTAAAATATTGTGGTTTCGATGTCACCGGTTGGACACGACCGGGGAACATATTTTATGCTCAGTAGTCACGCGATTAATCAATTTCCTTGGAGGATAAAGTGTCTACTGATTAAAATGGCATAAAAGGGGTTGCGTGCGATGTGACAGTTTTCCAGTAACAGTTTTAATTACTTTCAGTATCTTACGTAGTAATTTATTAATACAGAATAGAAATGTATTGTCTGTTGGATTTACAATATTAATATTTATAGATTACCACCCCCCACCCCACTTGACGCTTAATGTTATTCAATTTTTGGAAAATTTTGAAAGTTTTAAACATGAATCAACTACCTTTTTGGAGTAAAGCAAAGTATACTGGTAAATCTGAAATCCAGATGAGTTCACTTGTATCTATGTACCTAGATAAGGGTATATAGATCTTCCAAGCGACTAGACCAAGTCTTAAAATTTCATGAATAATTCATTTCTTGCATGCTTCACATGATCATAAATTATTCAAAGGAAGACTTTTTGCTCGTTGCATTTTACAAACTTTCATTCTCATGCAGGCACTATTAAGAGACATGTCCTGATTGTCGCCATTCTTCACAGAGGCCTTTATAAATAAAAGCAGAATCCTTTTCTTCTGTTTTACGAAAATTTCATTTGTTTTAAGTGTTTTACATACACCTGAGTGCTATACATATGTATATATGTGCCTAGAGAATATAATTTCTGGTACTCCCTTTGAAGTCCTAAAGTACATATCTCTCCTGACTGGTTAAGTTTCAAAATTTCTTCTGTTCAATACTCAATATTCAAAACTATGTTCGACTGTTTAATTATTGATCGCAAATAAACTCCTTTGTTGTACTAAAGTCCCTAAAAAGAAAGTTACTGAAATAAACATAACATTACCGCATTAGCATGAAAATATATTTTACCAAGAAATAATAATTGCTCACAATACTCAAGGTTTCAGTTGCCTACGATGAAAGTGTTATTGATTGGTGAATTATGCCTTTTACCCAGATGCCGTCATCATTTGATTTAATTTGGGGGCATAAATACGCCCCTCGTCCTCCCATCTTTGTTTTGTAAAAGATGCGCGCATTTTTTTCACTGGTTTTTTTTATCCAATTAACGTTCGTTGAAAAATGAATACAGAGATGAGATTTTAAGTCTCAAACAAAACCCACGCGATACTCTGCGATACAAAAACAGAACTTCCGTTTTATATTCTAAAATAATCCATAATAAGTAGCGACATTATATCGAATGATATCTACTTGTACACTAAAGTATCCATACTTGATATTACTGATTTAAGTTTTGCTGACAATATAAGCAAAGCCGGGCATTACGTGATAATCAACAATGACGACCTTTGCAGGATATTAGTCCACTTTAGAATTATGTCTTTTCAGTACTTAACACTAGGTTTACCAAATCCGCCATTTTGGCGGGTAACCTCTCTTTCAATTGCATTATTCAGCGCATTATTTCTATCTCTGCTCTGTTGTAAGCACTTCGGTAAACCTAGTGTTAGATCTTGAGCACATTTCCACCAGTTAATTAAATGAGTAGGTGGGACTTTGCTTGTTGCCCGAATATCTCTGAATAACTTTTGGCATATTGTAGGTGTTTATTCTGGGAAAAATTTCATATAAATACCTGATTTTTATTCTGCCTTCAAATTCACCACTTTTACCTTAAAATTCACCACTTTTACCTTAAACTTCACCATAAATAGCAAGGATTCTGTTAGGATCCACACTTCCAAGCCATTACCAATTTCTAAGGCTACGGAGAGATCGGACTGAATTTTCCAACATATATATATATATACAGGGTGTCCCAAAACTCAACGTCAAGCCGGGACCAGTGGATACACCAGTTTATAAGTGTTCATAAAAATATAAAAAAAAATTATATGTCTAATCATTTCTGAGATTCAGACATTTTTTTGTGAATTGTGAAAATCGCCACCCTGCACCCTACTTTTATATACTGTGACTACAAATTTGTATATTTTTTCATAGTAATGCTTGTTACGCAATCCTGAATAACCCTGCTATTTGTCACAATTCTAAATAAAACCAAAAGTTGCATTTTGAAGAAACATTATCTTTCGTCAAGTTTATGCGATTTTCACAATTCACAAAAAAAATGTCCGAATCTCAGAAATGATCAGACATGTATTTTTTTTTATTTTTTTTTATGAACACTCATAAACTGGTGTATCCACTGGTCCCGAGTCGATGTTAATTTTTGGGACAGCCTGTATATATATATATACATGTGTTTGGTATTAAAACGGCAATTCTTTCCAAAAAGGGAGGTAACAATTAGTTGACGGCAGGTGCCAAGTGAGGAATTAAATACCCTGAAGGGGACTTACATACTACCCTATATCCTATATACTACCAAAATAAAGGGGAAGTTTAGTGGAAGTCAAATAATCAGTAAAAATGGTATGTTAATCGGGCATTTTGGCGGGAAAACCCCCAAAAATTTGAAAAATTCACTTGGAATTTGACCAATTTTTGAATTTTAAGGATTTATAGATTTTCAGAGAGGGGCACAGAGGTGTTTGTAGACTCGTTCTCTATGGAATGGCGTCTAAATATTGCTCATGCGGCTCTCGGTAAAAAAGTTACAGGGTGTTTAGTAAAACTAGTGCCTGAATACAGAAATTCCTTTCTCTCTCCCAAACGAAACAATATCCTTCATATTTTTGAACTGATCATAAACACAAACTGAGGGATTCCCCGTAAGTTGTATAAAACCCAAACGGGCTGTCAATGAGCGATAAAACGATGATTTTGGGAACCATTTTTTATTACCTCATCAGGACTTTTTTCACAAAAATTTGATTGATCATAAACAGTTGACGGTACTCCTTCCATTTGTAAGAAATGGTGGAGTGATCTTGAGGGTCGGTTCGCCAAACTAAATCCATATTACCCTGTGAAATTCACGTCCATATTCATATCTAGGAGACGTTATCAGAAAAAAACTATGTTCTAGTTTTTGGTCACCCTGAACCTTATCAGATGTTGGAAATTTTGGCACTCCCACAAGAAGAGAGAAAATATTCACACATTCAAAATAATTTCCAGTTTTCTCGCTCTATTACGATTTTTCTGCAGTACAAGATCGTTATAGGGGATAAATGGCGTCCCCGACTTCCTTCCACCTACGTAATTAGTAACTTTATATAATTAGTTGCACAATCGTTTACGATGAAAATATGCATGCTCAAAAATATTAAAACTGTAGGCCAAAATTAAAGTGGTTGAAAATCAGGAGTCAGTAATCAGAGTTAATTATATCCATGCACTTTCTTGAGCCTGACAGTTAATTCAATTAAGGTCCTGTACAAAGTTTGTCACACGCAAGATGTCATGCTGACTCCACCGATTGGTTTAGGAAGAAAATTTTCTCCACTTGAGTCTAAATAGATTTTTCGCGTGCTCATTGGCAATAGAGTAGCTTATTAATCATTAGTCGCCAGGACTTCCCATAAACACTGTTATAAAACACACATAACAACTGAAATGATGAAGGGGTCATGGGTATAAAAATGAAATTGGATTGAAGAGGTAAACCTTAAGTTGTACAATCTACCACAGAAAAAAAATAAAATAAAAGGAACGAAAAGGGTCAAGTGGACTGTGCTGCGGCACATTAAGTTAAAATGGACTTGTCCTATAAAAAGGAACTTATCAGTGATTTATAAGCTCTCCTCTCGGTCGATCGAAATACTCTTGACACTTTTTGTAGGAGAAATACCTGAAATCGTTGAGGTGATAGGATTTTCTGTAGTTATACTGCTGCATATCCGTCTGCAAATCTTCAATATTCTCTCTAGACCCAGGCACTTGTGTTCACCGCCGCAGGCAATAAGTTGAGGTATTTCAAGAATTCAATTATGCAAAACATTACAATACGAAAATTTTAATCAATTCCTGCAATAATAATTCTCTTCTGGATGCATTAAAACTTTTATAATGCAACCCGAAAGATTTCTTTAGGAAAGTTATTTCCGCCGCTAAAGTACTTATAATGGAGTCTGCATTGTGCAGAATCTTTCAATTAGCATTTTATTTCTTGGAGTTACGAAAACATCTCAGAAATATATTTTTTTTAGTATTTTTTTTTAGGATTTGAGTTTTATTTAGAGTTTCGTCAGTTGCTTTTCTTGTAGTTGTTAAAGTTCTTGAAATATAGAGAAGAATTTCTCAAGCCTGTAGGAAATGTTCTAATTTCTGGAATCTTATTTTAGAGAAAATAACTAGTCCCATGCACATATTTACATAGTATCAATTATTTGGCCTAGCCTTATAAGGTATTTAGGAAAAAGATATATCTACTGGAATGGGAAAAAGAGTTATATTATCAAATAATAATAATAAAAACTAGTAAAGTAAAAAAGATCATAGTAATATTTAAACGAATAAAGCTTATCTAAGATTTACAAAGGGATTTCATAGGCTGTTTTAAATTAGCTTTCTGAATGAGCTCACTTATATTGAATGAGCAGATCATTCCACACTTGGATATAAAACGAATTTTAAGATGGTAGTTACATAAATTTCGGAGGGCACAGTGAATAGAAACATGGACGAAAATAACCGGACAAAGTTAAGCTTGGCATTAAGCTTTACGCTGAGATCATTAACCGCCTGCACCCGGGAAATATTGTCAGTAACGAATGTGTAGACATAAAAATGATAGCGTCGCGCCTCCTAAAGAACGACATCATTTCACACTTATTTATCATTCATTGTGCCCACGCTAAGAATATAAAACGTTTAAGTCTTCCTGTAGGAAAACAGAGTCACTAACGTCATTGATATGTCGTCAGCATAAATTAGAATTTTGGACCACCTCAAAAGATGCACAACATCATCTATAGAAAGGACAAAAATAAGAGGGCCAAGGTGACTACGCTGAGGCACTCCAGATGTTGCCGCTGTCACCCTCGAACAAGAACCGCGAAAAAGCACTTGATAGGATCTTTCGGACAGATACGAGGGAATCCAGTCTAAGAGTAAGGCCAAGAACCCCAACTTATGTAACTTGAGATGCAAAAATTTATCAGAAGTTTTACTGAAATTTGTACAAATACAGTCGGTGTGTAGGTTCCCGGCGGGAAATGTGGTCAGGCCTTCCCTGGAGAAGGCCTATGGAAGCAGTAAAACTTTAGCACAACAAACTGGAGAAGATCAAAAAGTTCCGCAGTTCCTTTCGTATAAAGTTCGAATCTTTCCCTTTCAAGATCATTCTCGTTTTGTTTGTCAGAATAATCAGTTGAGTTTGGCAGCAAGCACACAAAAAACTTCAACTACTTCCTCCCTAGGACATGTCTATACAAACGTCCTATAAAGTGTCCAATGAAGAGGCATGCGTCACAACTTCCAAGGAAGGCGTCCGGCGTGCATGATGGTATGATTCCATTTCCCGCTGGGTTACTACCAAAGCCTGTAATTGTATTAGAGGTAAATTCAAGCAAGTTTGTGGTATTAGATCTGTCCGACAAAAAACCATGTTGAGCAGTCAAGAGAAGATTTTTGCATTGCGGAGACAGCTGTGAATAGATCCCAACAGTTTGGGTATACGAGCCAATTTAGCAATTGGTCTGTAATTAGAAATCTCGAGCAGATATAATGAAGGAGTTCTTTCATAATTTCGGAAAACTGCCGCTATTAGGCGACTTCCGTCCGAAAAAGAATGCGCAGAGGAACAAGATTTAACTACCGCCAGAGATACCCCATCAGGACCTGCAGTAAAATCATAGACAAGTTCATTAATATAAGTAAGAATGATCTCATCAGAAATAAAGGGAGAGGTATCCGCCACACGTGGGTTAGCCACAATATGCCCAAGATTGTCAACATTCGGTACAAAGTCGGAAGGATGAAACATATTACAAATGTCACGTGTGTTACTGCTTGAGAGCCCATCTAGTAGTGTAAGGTGCTTTTCGCTAGAAAGTATACACCATATTCTCTATTGCAGTCATTGTACCTCCGGTCAAGAACTGAAATATGATTATTCTCCAAACATTCTATCGTACTCTCAAATTTTAAGGTTTCCTCTAAGCTATAGCTGTACTTGTAGCTGCGTTCCATGAGCTTTTTCTACTTAAATAATCCACATAGACGGTTTTCGTCTACCCCGAACCGCACTCACCTTCAAGATAGTAGATATAATTACAAAAACGACTGAATGACTGCATCCTGCCCATAAAATAATTGCGTTACTTTCACTGCTTAGCTCACGTTTTTTTATTTTTTTATCAAAAGATGATTGCTTCGAACCTCTCCAAATGAATAAAATTCCGGACTTTATTTAAGGTTCCGTAAAAAATGACATTACATGACCTAATATGATAATGCCCCGAAAATTATAAATTTGAATTTCTTAAACCTTATCCCGATTCCCAGTCATACGGATGATTATGGAGATGAAAGCCTGAAGAAAATATTAACAGTAGAACCTTCTGCCGAGAAGAAGAGGATTTTAATTACCTTGAAGCTTAAGAATATGTGAAAAATAGGAGCGACCCTGAGGAGATTTTCAACTTCAAAGAGATTGACTTAATTACCCCATAGGCATTTTAGCACATTCCATTAATACTATTTAAGGTGTTAAAATTTAAAAAGATTTTGTGTGGGTTTATTTTTTCCAAGAAATTAGGGATCAATATCACTTTTAGGGGAGAAATGGAAGTGCTCAGCAATGTATTTCTTTTGCGGGACTTAGGTTTTAGCTACTGTACAAACTTCTGACTGGGAAATAATCAAGGAAAAGCCAAAGTTTTATTTGATTCTAACCCTCACAAGATTGATATGGAAGTCGAAATTGTAGAAGTAAGCTTCTTACTGTCACACATCACACCAACAATTAATGATACATGGCATATTTCTGGACAAGGGTTTTTAGATTAAAAATTAATTGAAATTTAAATGGATTCAACAAATAAATGGTTCATTCATTCAGGTGTATGATGAGAGTGTACACAATGTTTTATAAAGAAACTGTGATAGTGACGGCTATGACGGCTGACGAAGTTAAAAGAACGTAGTTGAATTAGCTAAAGTCTATCATGGATAGATATAAGCGGTGTCTTTTACTTTACTCTTTTACTCTACTCACTTTCTTTTAACATCTACGCCGCCACTTTGTGGCCTCCACCATATTGGATGTAGAATGACGTGAGGTATCTCATCGTGTTCTGCTCATCAAACCCTTTCATTCGATACCCGTTTCAAGGGGGTTGAGGAGAAAAATGTATGCCGCCACTTTGGTGCGCCCTCCATATTGGATTTAGGACTACATCATGCAACTTATCGTATTCTACTCGTAAAACGCTTTCATTTGGTACTCATGTCAAGGGGATTGTGAAGAAGAAGGTAAGCCGCTACCTTGGAGCGTCCACCATATACGACATTAGAAATACTATGTTGTATTATCATCAGAATCAAAGCTGTGTGCAAAATTTCAGCTCGATTGGATAATGGAATGTGGGTCAAATTCCAATCACTAAATTTGACCTATACAGGATATCGAATATAATAAAACTATTGAAAAAAAGAAGAAAAGATTGACGTCTGAAGATTTAAATGGCCAATTTAATATGTCAATGTCGTGTTCCTTTTTCCAATCCATTCAAATGTTCGGGTCGTTGTCTTCTTGAAAGATCCAATGTTTATTTATTCCTCTATACATAGTTTTGCCAGACATTAAAAAAGTTTTTTCAATCTATGGCATCTATATTATCCGAAAACAGGTATAGATTTCCAAAACTGCATTTTGGAAGGCACCTCCAAAGATGAATTTTTACAAGGTGTTTTAATGGTTCGTTGTAAAAGTCGGTTGTCGGAAGGAGAACACCATTTCGTCAACATATTTCTAACACAAACGGAGGGATGGTCACTGAAAACAACATTGCCCCACTTGTGATGAATATTTTCTTGCCTCCAGGCTAAACGGTTTTCTGTTTGCTCATCTGATAGAAGGTGTCTCATCTGTCCCTAAACTTCTAACAAAGATGGAGTATCTACGTGGATTTCCGTCAAGTCCGAAGATCTTGTGGTAGAAGGTCCTGAACAGGTGTTGAGTATTGAGGATAAAATTTTCCGCAATGTGAAACTTGTGGACTGCTTCTCCATGACACATTAAATTTTAGAAAAATCCTTTTTATGTTAAACGATTGGCTTCATCTCACAAATTTAAGCATCTCATTACCAAATTATCCATCACTTCTGGGTGACAATCTTGTCTTGTCTTGTCTTGTCTTGTAATTGTCGCCTTAACTTCTCATGGCCTTCTGTATATTTTTGGAAAAACTTGCATCATGAATTTGACTTTGCGGAAATCCACTTGGTTTTTCATATTAAGTTCACCCTTTTGCAAATCAAATTAAACCTTTTGCAGATTAAATTCCCCCTTGGCAAATTAAATTCACCCTTTTGCAAATTAAATTCATTCTTTTGCAAATGAAATTCACCCTTTTCCAAATCATATTCACAGCTTTGAAAATGAAATTCACCATTCTGCAAATTAAGTACTTCTGCATTTATATTATATTTTAAAAAAACTAACTAACTGCTAACTAACTGCTACGTACCAACTTTGTATGGTGGATTTATAGGCAACATAGTACGGAAATGATTTATGTAAAAAAAAATAAAAAAATAATAGGGGAGGTTTTTGAGAAAAATTCAATTGTACTAAAATAATCAATTCCCTGTAAAACAAAATGTACTACGTTTCCATATCTTCAATGGTTACGAAATTATGATTTAATCTGTACTTATATATACCAACACGGACGCAGTTTCTTTAAGCTGCCATATCTCAGTGCGTATGGCAGATAGACACCCCTCCCTTCCGTACAATTTTCTTCTCAGAAGAAGGAATCACCCTTTAAAGGATTAGGTAGGGATTAAGAGCTCGTACATTATTAACTTCACAACACCTTAATAATAGTAAAGTCATTTTGATCATATATTTGCAATAATGTTCCCCAGAGCATACTTCAGCATATTTCATTCATGACTAATTTGAGCCTCTTTCGGCAATATAACCAAAAATTCCTTAAAATGCATAGAAAACTTTGTCACTGTGATGCCACGTAAACAAAAATTGCAGTATCTACACTTGGGCTTACCATACCGTGTGTTCTCTGTATTAATATTTCTAATAAATATGTACACAAATATATAAACTCCAGTTAAAGTGTCACATTTTGTATGGAAAAATTATACAACTAGCGCCATATAGTGTAGTTATTTCGTTTAAATATCTGTGTTGTCCCCTTGGGTTTAATAAAATGTCAAAGTAATTCTTTTATATGCCAATGAGGAGAAAAATTTATGTTTATTTGAATCTGTTAAATCAGCTGCGATATATCGCAAGGACATGAATAAGGCCTGTCTACCAAAAGTCTACATTGTCTACCAAAAGTCTGCATTTTCTACCAAAATTTTACATTATCTACATTTTCTACGCATTGTCTACCCCCTAATGTAGACAATTCAAATCTACGCGTAAATCAGAGAATTGCTTCGCGACGAAACCAATTATTGAGTTGCCTTGATTATATTTTGACGTTATAGTTGGCAAATCAAAGAAAACGAGTCCGGATAGGTTTTCTTGCCTTCCAGCAAACTATTATAATAGCTAAGCTTATTTTCTGACGTCACAATTTGTTATAACGAGACGAAGATAAAGACTTGAATTTGGAAAGGCCGTTTGGATAACTTTTCTGTTTTCTTTTACTTAGTTTAATATTATTTATAGCTGTCTTTTTTAAAATTTCCTTGCCTGTTCCTTTATGGAGGAAGTTGTAGTTGATTATTATAAAATCCCATCCAAGAACTTTCTGTTCTGGTTCTTTAAATTGTTTTCCAATTTTATCCAATAAGTTACACTTTTTCTGAATTCTAAATTGTCATTTATTTTTTATAGTTTAAATTATTTCTTTCTTAAAATCAATCATGGAAAGCAATTTATCACTTTGTCGTGTGTATAGTAAATTTATTGCGAATGGTAATGGTGGTGATGTAAAAGCACTCATACAACTAAAGCGCCAACTCGAAACACGCTTAAAATCTCAGTTCTATTTCAAATATTAAAAATACCTTTTAAAGATTGCGCCTTTGGGTAAGAGCCGAATCATGATAATTTGCTAATTTTCTAAATGCTCTTAATAATCTCCTAAGATTACTTTAATGGATGCAAGAATTATAACAGCATAATTGAAACCCCTCACTTTACACCAGTTTAGCAATTTCAACTTCAGACGAAATTTATATCTTCGTACGTCCGGTAATTACGCAATTGTCTTACATAACTTCATATTGTGCAGATTCACTCTGCAAGTAGAGTGGATACTATTCCGACAGGTAAATTATGCAATTTATGTCTAGGGGATTATTTGGTCCTTCACCTTTTGTTCACTAGTGAAGTAAAACGGAGTAGAACTTTTGTTACTTTACATTTTGCGTATATTAGTTACATGCTGTGAATTTGTACATGAGTGGCTACTGTTTTTGATAGTATAAGGTTTGTGGTTGCACTCGTATTATTTTACTCCTTATGACGCTCATAAATAAATTAATCCTTTACAAGCCACGGCAAGTATTGCTATTCCATACCTACCACACCGTAGAAGGCCCTAAAAGTATTTGCTTCTAGTTTACTTTCGGAACAAAATGAACTGCCCAGCAATAAAAAGATTTAACGTCTTACTAAACCGTGGGTGAATGTGTACTTTCTCAATAACCTTCTGACTTAAATGGCTGAAATAAATCAAAAAGTTTATTGCACTACAATTTAGCTGCTGCCTTTTGTTCACATGGGGTTCACAATTTTCTCGAATACAAAAAGATGTATTCATTGTGTAAACACCTTGCCCGAAAACAAAAGCAACCCGACATTATAATTTCGTTATTTACGTTCGTAATACTTATACTATAATATGGGAGGTTTCACTGACCAGACCATGCCTTCACCTGATTACCGAGAACAGTTGGTAACCGGTGCGGTGTACACGTCACGCCAGCTATAATCAAAGGAACATTGCAGCACAACACGTGGAAGCCATGTTAGCCGCCCGAGATAAGGACTAAATTCCGTGGCATTAACGTAGGGTACTCAACCCCAAATTGTTTGGAAGTAGCGAACATTGAATTAAATTGCAGGTTGCATTGTTGTTACTAACACGATACATGAATGCTTCTGCTATTAGTGCTGACAAGTGAGATTTAAAGTTAGCCCAGTACGCCTGGTTTGGGGAAATTTAGATTCATTATAAAAGCCTTGACAATCCTCTTTCGGAGGTTCACATAATTTACAACTTTTAATGGGTTTAATGCCTTCTCAGTTTTCTAATTAGAAGGGAATGGTGATGAGTTGTTTTAATTCCTATAGTTACCTAATTCATTATTATATATGTGCTTGCTAACAATCTTGCTGCACACTTTCTCCCACAGCTGTGGAAACCTCATTTTTCACTCTCAGGAAATTTTTGTTAATTATTCTATTGAAGTATGCAAACAGGGTCCAGAATTATTACAGTGATAGAACAGTGTCCGTGCTAACAATTTCAAAACCTTCATCTACTACTAAGGATTATGAGAGGATACCTACTACAGAAGGATAAGCCTGGGCAAAAGCAACTATAAAGGCTCTTTTAGAGACCAAATGTGTCTAATGATTATGTAAACTGCGTAGTACCCACTGACGAAAACTATGCCTAAAACTAAGGACAATAAGCAAATCTTTTTTCATGTTCATAGGTCTTGGACAGAAGTCAACTCGCTCTTCATGGTTATGAACCCTAAGGGTTGGAAAAATTGTTTGCCTAAATAATTTTTGGTCTAAATATCAGAAACGACTATATTAGCATTTTTAAGTGCTACAGTGCACATTATGTTTTCTAACTGGTAAAAAAGATACACTTTGCGTGTATTTTATTTATATCATTGTCATTTCAATACAGAAATATCAGTTCGAAGGATATAAATGTAGTGAAAAAGTCGAGGCAGGTTGCTGAAGCTTAGAAAAATTTAAATTGCTGAGGAAAACAACGAATACGGGAAATAATTAACCATATCGCAGCCAAATGACGATAATTTTGAGATATTTTTGCTAAATATGGAACCAATATTTTCATAGGGGTCATTCCTACCATCGAATTGTTTGGATTTCCCTGTGACCTGATAATTTATATAAGCATTTATTAAAGCTTCTAAGATTCGATCAGATAATCTCCTTCATCCTCAACAGTGTTTTCTAACTACTAATATAATTTCGTTAATCTGTATAATATTCCGTTCTAAGGTTACTTGCACGTTGGCGGTTGGCTGGTCGCCTAGAATGTTACCTATATGGTAACTACTAGATAAGATGGTAGAATATTGCGTTCACGTTGACACTTGTTTTCTGGTAGCAGATATTTAGTATATTTTGAGCTGTTTTCGAATTTTGGTAAAATTTTTGAAAGCAGTGATGGTGAAGACGACATTTTGTTTGAAAGTAGTGAATTAAAATGGATGTTACTCGCGGCAATGTGCCATACATCCCGTAAATAAATCCAAACCCTAAACATAAAAAATTTCCATTTTTACTTATTTTCAAAATTTAATTCATTTGAAATTTCGCTCCATAATTTTTCCATAACTACTCGAGTTTGATGATCGGAATGTGCCTAGTTCCAACACAATTTAAGAATTTTTCAATATCCACACACGTATCGATATCTATTCTAATTCCCCAAAATATCTGCCTTTTCATTATCCAACTGAACTGAGTGGACTTAAATTTGAACGGACTCAAATGTGAACGGACCCAAATATTGATCGGATTCATTTCTGATCGGACTCACAATTAGAGTGCGCTCACAATTTGAGTCGATTACTGATTTGATTTAAAATTTGAATGTTTTACAAGAAAATGTGTATTTTTTTATATTTCCGGTATTTGCATTTTTACTACCATCTACAATCGTACACAATTGAATATATGCACAGAATATTCCAGTTAAAGTGACAGATCTAACATCAGCCAGTTCCTGCCGGGAGATTCCCCGGCAGACCCTTGACCTCAACGCCCCTTGTCATATCAGGCACTTGCTTGTAGGTTAGCTGCTCCATACTAACCATAGGGCTGCCGGTAACAGCCAACCTCCTGCTCGCCAAGGCCGGACATTCGAACAGAATGTGCTCCGCCGTCTCAGTATCCTCTAGACACAGGTTGCACGTATCATCCTCCAGGATCCCCATCCTTTTGAGATGATGTCCGAAGCCACCGTGTCCAGTATCAATGAAACTAACCAACGGAGAGTTTCTCGCTCCATGCTTAGAACTCTCCTTTTGGTCGTTCCGCACGACAGCCTAATCGTTTTCTTAGCCTGTCTGCAGGTTGTCATACTATCCCGTCGATTTTGGTGTTCCTTTATGACCCAGTTCTCGATTAGGGCTTTCACCATTCCCCCTCTAACGGCAGAGAAAGGTTCCGGCCCTAGGAACTCCATAGCCGAACCCTGCTTTACTAGGGCGTCAGCTTTTTCGTTCCCATCGATACCAGTGTGTCCTGTAATCCAGCAGAGTGTTACCTCATTTTCTGAAGCACACTCGTTGAACTTCTGCACACATTCCATCGCCAGGGATGAAACCGTCCCATCCATGCATCTGACCACCGCTTGATTGTCCAGTGCAATGAGGATTTTACTCCCTCGCACCTGAACCTCTTTTAGGTAGTCCAACGCACGAACCAGAGCAAGCATTTTTGCCTGGTAAACCGCATCTTCCCAGGCTAACATAGCAGGACAAGTCCAGGTCTTCAGAGAATATCCCTGCACCTGCCCTGCCGTCAATCCGTCCGTGAATATAAAAATATTGCCGGATCCCTTTTCTGTTTAGTTTAATAGTTTAGGCGCCTAAAATCCGATGGTTTCTTAGAGAAAATTCTTAATTATATCTTGAGGAAAAATTACGATTCTTTTGATTGAACATTTTGAATGAACGATTGCGAAAGAATTGGTATTTAAAAGAAGAGTGAAAGGATATATGTATATTGTATATATTATGTAGTTTGAAAGGCTGCGACTATATAACCTGTGCCGACTATTAAAAATTTGAAAAGCGTCTTTGAAAACATTACACCAAAAGAAAAGCAGATACGCAATTTTCTTAATAATAATTTAAATCCACAAACA
>QYTT01083707.1:22829-36936 GCA_006980735.1 Dasypogon diadema
GAGAATATCCCTGCACCTGCCCTGCCGTCAATCCGTCCGTGAATATAAAAATATTGCCGGATCCCTTTTCTGTTTAGTTTAATAGTTTAGGCGCCTAAAATCCGATGGTTTCTTAGAGAAAATTCTTAATTATATCTTGAGGAAAAATTACGATTCTTTTGATTGAACATTTTGAATGAACGATTGCGAAAGAATTGGTATTTAAAAGAAGAGTGAAAGGATATATACATATGAGACGTTTATTTTGAAAGTGGCTTAAATACACTTTTATAAGTCCAGCAAAAATTGATTTCAAAACACTTAAATTTCGACTTTTATTCAATTTGAGAAATGTGAATTAGGCCACTTTCAAAATAAACGGCTCATATGTAGTTTGAAAGGCTGCGACTATACAACCTGTGCCGACTATTAAAAATTTGAAAAGCGTCTTTGAAAACATTACACCAAAAGAAAAGCAGATACGCAATTTTCTTAATAATAATTTAAATCCACAAACACAATTATTCAGTTTCTGTCTATATCCACCAAAATATTACCCCATTTACTCGAAGGAAGCGGAAATAAAATTTTCGTAATATTAATGTGTTAACATTTCTCCTACTTCTTATTTGAATAGTTTATTACTTCATTAGACCCAGCAAAAATTATGGTAATCAAAGTTGTGATGATATGAAAGTTTTCAAACCTGACACAATTGCGTGTTACAATGCATTTATTGCTTAATGAATTATTTGAATAAGGCCATTCAGAAATTTTAACATTAGTGACAACAAAAGCGGTTCGCTCCTGCAATATAACGATAACAATTAAGTGCCATTAAGAATGCTATTAACTTGTCTGTGAAGGGCGTCTTTAGCAATAGAGTCCATCATTTACAAAAAGAGGAAAAAATTTTAGAGGTAAAACGAACATTTTATATGGCTAAGGAACTGAACTTTCTACATTGTTGTAGAGCTTTCTACATCAAACCTAAAATCAGTGGAAGCAATTAGGGCAGAAGTTCTATGTAGCGAAAAATTATTCTAAATGTCTAGGCATAAAATAATTACAAACACAAATACACGAAACAATGTCTCTACTAACCTGTGTTCTCCGATTTCGCATTTCTGCTACTATTAACAACTGAGAAGTTATTAGTTCCTTGGATTTTGAATTCCACACTATGGCTCTGCGATTGAATGCATCATTTCCGTTGATTCTTCTGGTGGGTCTTTTGAGACTATTAAGAAGTTAAACGGTTTTTCGGAGGATCTACCTGCCGAATTTTCTTATATAAGGGTGTTGTGGATTGCTGTTGCTTCTCCGGGTACAGGGCAGACGTTCTTCCCGAGCATACACCTGCTTTTCTCTCTCCGGCTTGTGCCCATAGGGGTATTCATGCCATTATGTGAACTCAAACTCAAACTTTGGTCTACCACCCTCCGTTGATCTCGCTCCTCGGCACAGCACTTTATTCATCGATAATCTTCTCTTATCTTGTCTGTAGAAGGCTAGCGATGCTTCTAACAAGAATGGTAAGCTTTTGGACTTGGTCTTCTCCACTACCAGTCTTCTACCGTTCCGGAGCCTTCTCGCCACTCTGCTCTGATTTCTTCATCGGATCCTTTCTTTTTTGCATATAATTAAAATTTGTTACAATTTTTTTTTTTTAAAGTTTAAAAATGATTATTTAGACCTAGCTGGTTAACTGTCGACTCTTGGCTTGGCCAGAGTGCTTGATGAGGGACTTTCTTCACTTTCGCTGCAAACCTTTTCTTCAGTCTCTTCAGCACGACTTCCTCGAAAGGAAAGCCTATAAATACCAATATTAAATATTTGAGGGACACTCTAGAAGGAGTTATCAGCAATTCAAAATATGATAGCTTCCAAAACACCTTACCTTTCACTCGTAGTGTAAGGTTTTTCCTGGAAGTGGGCACCTACTACCATAGGACATCACCAAGTTATAGTAATCGACACGGTAATCGACTAAGTATTTCCCTTAGAACTATTTACTTGTACTTACTTAAATATAATTTTTTTAGGAATCATTACCAACTGCATTACAATTTTTCAAAAGTAACGCAAAAACGTAATTATTTAGACCGAATTATGCGTTTTTCTTCTGAAGCCTAATCTAATTCTGGGTAATGTGTATAGTAACTTATTACCGGCTATGACATCCAATGATAAATATAATTCAGTCTGTAATTTAGTTTACCAGAATTAATTCTAGAACTAATTCTTTAATGAGTACATTTCCTGCTGAGGTTGTTTCACTTTACTACACTCTAGAAAAGCTTCGTAACAACTCAATACCTATTTTATTGCCGATTGTATATACAGTATAGGATTAAGTCACTTGAGCTGGTTGCTTTCTACTTATATACCCGCTCGTACTCTCAGACATAAAGACTTCTTCAGTGTGCCGTATTACGGTACTAATTATAGTATTCATGAATCATTATCGTCAATGTTATACTACTTCAACGATAACTACTTATGATATGATAATTCTTATAATTAAACCTTATGAGTTCTGTAGATTTAAGAAAGCGTCTACCTGCAACAGGTGGATTCTACCCACAATATTTTATGGACCCCGAAACCGAGTCAAAGTTTTCTCTTCAGTGAAGCCCTACAGAATTGACAACAGCTATTAATTACCTTAAATGAAAATTTTCTTTTCCTTCCACAATTTTGCATATTCCCCATTAAATTGATTAGGCTTCCTTGATTCGATCTTTATTGATGAAAATTATGCTCCTTGAAGTGGGCGACATTAAAACGAAAGTGGCCAGTCCTCTGGACAAGTAAAGCCTAATGACTTTCAAAAAGGGAATATGCACGCTCCTTTTCGACCTAAGACGGTGCACTAATGTCCTCTTCCTTGTAGAGTGAAAATAAATACAGCTTAGGAAATTTGTAGCTTTAATCTACTTCACTATAGCACATATAATTAAATGCACGTGAGACGAAAACGCGTCCCCCCTCATATTTTATAGGGGGAAGTGCTGAATTCGAGCAGTCATAAAGTAGTTTACGCTCTTACGTAAACAAATTACTGTACGTGAGTACATTACGGCTAGAAAGTTTATCTCAATAATTGCGACAATAAGCGAAAAAATACTCGCTCTGCAGCTTTTGTGCTGAAAATAGCGCGAGTAATGAATTTCTTATCTGATTGAATTGCGAAAATTACATCTTGCCGCGAAGTTTTCCCCATCGCGTCGCAACGTCCCAGGCCAGCCAAAACGACGCACTCAAATTTTTATTGCTGTAAACCTAAGTTACGGCCATCATTGATATACAAAAATCGTTAAATGCTAGAGGACTTGAGCTCACCGTGCTTGGTGTACTTCCTAAAAGTCCTGTCAGCAAAATATAAATTACGTTTTTATCAAATAAAAAATTAAGCACTTATTCACGAGTGTAATTTCTTTCTCGCTTCCAGGAGACAACTTTCCGTGAGCGACTAATGGGACTCGAGGACGAGATCTCATTTTCAGGGTAAGTAATCAAAAGCGCCATTCTAGTCGCAACTGAAAGAGGTTTTAGTGTTTTCAGTTTACGTTTTATGTTGTGGATAATTTTTCAAAATATTTCAAGTAAATAACAATTTTCGATGCAGCATTAAATTTTATTCTTGGTGTAATGGTCCTGTGTTTCTCGTAGACTCCTTGCAATTGATGATCCTAAGACGAAAGAGAAACGTCTTCGACTAATTGGATGAGGTTTTATTTCGAGGAATTCTTAATTAAGTTTGGAATGAAGGCGACCACTCAAGCCAAGTATTCATTCAGGTACTTTGCAAACGTTTGCGTGAAGGTTTTAAAATGGCATTCAAACATCCTGCGAATTCGCCCCCTACCACCTATTACCATCCCTCTCCTCCCTCATGAATGGCAGGAAAAACTGAAATTTAACCAAAATAAAGTTGGTAAAATTTATTTAATTCTGATCAACTCCAGTCGTCGAGAAAGAGAGAGAACGAAATAATACCAGGGATTATGTTCCAGTATTAAATCCATTTTAAATGATGACGTAAAAAATATATGAAATTGCCAAAGTAATCCTCCAGGCTTTTTTGAGCATATCGTTTGTTGTGCGGTAGCTGTAAAAACAGGATAAAAGTGATGAAGTCTGTATCTGCCATTTAATATCAACATATTTCGTTTTATAAGTTACTATTGCATTTTGAGGTAATTTAATTTAATTAAATGAAAATCGTTGACTTTCCATTGAAAATTGCAAAACAGTGGCTCTCTGATTATTATTGTAAAAAGGAATTTTGGACAATGGCCTGTTTTAGACAGACGTAATTAGACCCTGCAATCAGTTATATTACCGTGGATTTGTTTTCAAAAATTCCGTAAATGCATATTTAATTTATTCTAGCAGGAAAAAGCACCTATTAAAGTATAAACAGATAATTATGTAAAGAATGTAAATTATAACTAGCTTACCACTCATTTTTGTAGGCTGTTACACTTGTTTTATTTGAACGAACAAAATTAAAATATCACTTCATTATTAAAATTATCAAAATCTTATTATAAAAGAAAACTATCAGAAATATCATTCGTCGATGTTATCACTTCCTAAATCGATGAGGTTTTGTTAATTTTATGATGGCTACCCTTGGAGGAACAATATCAGCACATTTTTCAATGTTTCGTGTATAAGCATAAGGTCATTCCGAGCAACGCCTTTTCCATACCATTCTGCAAGTACTTTCATTTGATTTAAATTCATTTATTTAGTGCACAAGATCCAATATCTAATTAAAAGTTTCATATGGCAACCCGATTTGGCTTATTTAGTATTAAGATATTTCAATTTTACTAAAGTATCTGTGCGCCAAATTTTATTTATCTACAGCGAAGCATTTTCGTTTTAGAATGAAGAAGGCGATTTTTTATTTGATATAACTAAAGGTTTCATATTGCAACTCTATAAGGGAGTTGGTCAAATCGGTCCGTTTCGAACCTGCTCTTTCCGTTTCAGTAGAGTTTGTATTTACTGAATTGCAAGTCTCTACCTTAAAGCGTTTTCGAGATAACGCGCGGAAGACACAAAGGCAAATGGACAAACAACCGGACATCTATTAAACGACTTCTTTTCTCCCCCCATTAATGGTAATATATTTTATTTCTGCGTGTTGTGAATATTTTTATTCGTTACAAACGCTTGATCAGAGCTATAATACCCTACATCTAGGGTATAAAAAGCTTTAACTTCTATCTTGAAGAAAGATGAGATAGCGAAGAAGGCGACTACGATGAAGACTATCCCAAAGATGCTTCTCTCTCATATTCTGTCAACATTCATAAGGTTCTATAAGAGTTGAAATGTACGCCTTTACCCCTCATTGATACAAAAAATACAAAGGCTAAATAATAACTTGTGATTTATAGAGGATTTTATGTGTACTATGAAGGACAAGGAAGAGGCTAGCAACCGATGCAATTCCATCCAATTTGACCCTAAAAACCCTAGAGGCAGTAAAGTTTTCTGGTCGCTTGTAAGTCCGTCAAATGTAATTTCACCTCCTCTCCCATACCACCCCTCATCTATAACTAGAATGTGTTTACGGACTCTTTGGATAAAAGTACTGTTCTAGCTGCTAATTTCGCTGCAAATTCACATCTTACATCTACCAGGCAAAGCCCACCTGCTCCTAGGTCTGCGTGTAATAATAATCAAGAGCCGTCTCATTTCCGCACATGAGAAGTCCATAAAGTTCTTGCGAATCTTGATGGATCCAAAGGAAAAGAGACTATTATCAGAATCTAGCACTCTGCCCTTTTAGCCAAATTCAAAGAATTTGGTCTCGACACTTTTCTCCTTACTGGGATTAAAAGTTTCCTTTCTGACCGTTCTATCCGTGTTACTTTGGACGCAGGCATCTCAACATCATCAACATCAATGCCGGCATGCCACAAGGCTCTGTATTATCCCCCAGTCTCTTTCTTCTCTTCATTAATAACGTCTTATCTATCTCCAATCCATTTCACAGTTTTGCAGATGGCAGTACCCTTGATATCGTGTACTCATTATAATAGTGTCTGACTCCTGCGCTAGTGCCACTAATAACAATCTAGGACGCAGAAGATATTCACGTTTTCTGGTTTTCCTGTCGACATTTCCACTCGACGTCCACATTTCCTCTTCCCCCACGTCCCCACTTTCCTTCCTACGAAGGCTGTGAATGGGAACTTAGGGTATCCTCTGGGCTTTGGTATCACCGTAAGAAAAAAAAAGCATCAAGCTTTACTGCAAACCCAAGCACTCCTCTACCATGGCTTTTTTAGCTCTTGTTATACGTTTTCGTTGAGGCTGATCTTTAAAATTATGGTTGCAATACCGAAATTGTTGAAACAAAAAAATAGTTTATATAAATACTCTCGACCTAGGTACAAACTAGAAATACATAGCACCACTTTTCGAAATGCTTATTGGCTAAAATCTGTAGAATCTTTTATGCTTAGCCGATGAGATCTATTTCTATTGCATACTACTACATCATGCAAACTCCAGTGTACAAAATTAACATGTAGGAAAGAAGCTAATTTGTTTGTAAGTATTGTTGTACATAAAATTTGTAGATGTCCTGGAAGGAGGTTCCGAGCTAAATTAATATAAGGAAGTGAGGCAAATATTCAATTACCACCACGAATTGTAATATTGACATCTTTGGCAGACATGATTCAGTATTGCATGCCAACCCAAAAGACTACAAAGTAATTTCGTTTTACCAAAAATCCCTTCCATGTCTTATTAGAAAATTCACAGAGGTGGATGCTTTCAGGATCCGTTCTACAAAGGACTCTGACAGTAGGTTACTACCCCAAAAAAAACAACTGCACAAAAATCTCAGAAATTGTTTCTCTGATTGTGTAACTGCAGACTTTGAAATGTTTTCCTACATGTTTTTCACAACAAATATCCCTTTTAGGATATGTGAAAAACGGGAGGGTTAAAATGTCTAACCCTATAAACTTCAAACACCAAAAAAGCTTACAAAAACGAAACTACTTAAAGCTTCCTTGCAGTGAAAGACAGAAGGTGCTTAATTTAGTTTCTACCCATGGCGTATTAACCGGCTTCTACTTCACCTCTGTGGCGATATAGTGCTCTACGGAAAACTCCAAAACAATAAATCACTGCTATGTGGGTTGGTGAAAATCTTCCTTTACCTTTTGACTTGGTAACTAATTACTAAATAACGACTGAGCACATTTAGCACGTCATTAAATCAGAGCATTCAAAATCAACACACTTTAGGTGTAGGTGAAAAGTATAGAGACTCTGTGCCGTTCTACCTTTTCTGCATGTCTACACAAATTTTGGTAAACCGTGTGCAGCAAAGATTAAAGTTTCGTCTAGCTTTTGGAAAGCTTCAGCAACGAAATTTTCCGGTGGTCTAAAATCATGATCCTGTGTGCAGGTGACCATACCTGATGTACCTGAACGGGTGAAGTGGGTGGGCAGGAATGGTTGTGAATTCAAATAGTCGCAAATAACCACATCCTTCTGTTTCCTTCAATTGAAAATTCACAGTTAAGATAAGAAGCCTCTGCAAACGTTGTACTTAATTTTACCACCCCCACAGATAATAAGGTAATCTTTGAAGTCTGCTGATAGTTGGAGTTTTGTCCATTCCCAATTACAGCTGGAGACCGGATAGGAAGTGGAGCATTTAAGCACTGACAATATGGGCCCCGGTGGACGATTCCAGTCGACATGTGCAGTGTTTGAGTGATACCTTCAAAGCGCTGAAGAAAGCACCCGCCCGGCAGGTCTTCTACTGTTAAACTCAACGAAACTTTTTCGTAGATAAGTAGAAAAGTCTTGGAAATGGAGCAGCTCCTGCGCTCTGTAACCATCAGAATATTCATGGAATTGGACCCATGATCTGGGCCAAGAACATCTAGAGCAGTCGTCGTGTTGCTCTCGGTGAACATAGTACGCGAACAGCTTCGCCATAGTGCTTGAATGAATGTTTGCAGGAAAAGTAGTGTTATTAGGTGAATTGCTGGTTTCTTTCTCGGCAAATAGAAGTGTTGACCGTTGTTGAGTAGTGATTACCTTCCGTTCAATTTGTCGGGATTATTGGGTTCAGGCTGGTGAAACCCCCTGAGTGCAAAACAATTAAGCATATAACCTCAAAGTGTGCCGTGCAAGTCAGTAAAAGCGAGTCTCCCTTAGTGTTGGTGTTTTTATGTTTATACTTAAGTGCTCGGGGTGTCTTACACCCTTGAGTTGGATTAACCGGCTTCAGCAAAACAATAACGCTTGTGTTCATTGAAACACTTGCGGTGGAACTTTTGTGTATTTTTCCGAGTATCCACATGAATAGTAGGGAGCCGAACAAGTGGAAAATTGGCAAGATTCAATAGTTCCATTCATAGGTTCATTGGTGCCTGCTCTATGGAATAATCGACTCGTAAGTTTGTAATTTTGTCAAAGTTCTACTCCACTCTTTGTGTGGGAATTGAATATTTCCGTTGTATCAGTATTTTCTGGTATTTCTGAAGCAAATCCAAAACAAATTCACAGCTTAAGGCATTAAGTTATTGCCGGGGATCTAATTTTATATTTTATTACGTTTTTATGTAGCGCTTCACCCCTCTTCTAACTTGGGGCGATAAAAAAATTCAAAATCTCGTTGATTGTCTGAATTGTAGGTTAAATGATGCGAGCTCACCGAGAAGGGTAGGTAAATGAAGAAACGGAAAAAAGGGGAAAAGAACGAGGGGGCGGTTAATGGTGGATAACAAAATGAAATTGCTGGAAACGACTCTGAACTTTTATTGTGTTCCACCCCTTTTAAAACACGTTCATATATGTCATGTTATATCTCTGGGACGCCAGTACTACCAGCCAAGGTATAGTGTAGGTGGGTATTATAAAAGAGCGCTCTTCTAATTGTGTTCAAAATTTACCTCATTCTCGTAGACGCTTAATTGTGCTCTTTTCATTTCCATTACTTTTCCCGGAGGCCCGCGGGCTCTGTAAAGCATTATACACGCTTAATTAAAAAGTGTGACTTAAAAGATTCAAGTGTTGGTTTTATTTTAAGGTTCTTCGCAGGATGAAATTAAAAGTTGTTGTAACATGGAGCACAAGCATTGTAGTTCCACCCTTGAGTGATGCTTTTAGTAACGTCAGGGTGTAATTCGCTATGAACTACGTACTCGAGGAGGATAAGTAGCGAACGAGTCTGTTTCTGCACTGACTGAGATTACTCATTGTAATTTATTCTCTTGACCCATCTTATGCCGGATCATAAAGGAAATGGGGGATAAGTTTCATTCACAAAGTAACGTTATTAACAAATTGTTTCTTGGTAAGTAGTTTACCTCCATGTGTAGTGGCATAAAGACTCGTAGAGAACTCTGGCTCGGACAAGCATACCTAATTTCTTTCAATTTTCTGCACCTTGTATTTCTATTGCTGTAGTATTGGTGCAACACGATACCATCAAACTTAACTCGATTTTTCCTTTTTTCCTAGTAAAGAAAGCCCGTGAGTACTTACTTCAAATTCACTGATGCAAAAACGAATTCTGTTTTTAAAATGTAAAAAAAAAATCCTAATTTGTAAACTTCAAAAGCACCAGGGTAGACTTCCCTTTCGAGTACTGAAAACGTTGACATTAATGTTGACAACATCATAACAGCCTAATCCTACCCATGGGATTTTAGGCTTAGGCAGTTACCTGCCTTTCTCATTGCTGCTTTTCATGACAGAAAACCTCGGTTGTGATGTTCATCAGATAGTGACTTGAACCTAAGTGTTATTAGGATATAGATTTTCTTGGATTAATCTTTAAGACAACCGAAAGCACTTTGTGGTTATTGTGGAAGTGTATGACTTTTAAATAATTCTCATTAATTACGAAGATTTCATTTGCGTGATTTAACCTTGAGAACGTTAGTGTTTTCGAAAATTGGTAATTAAAGAAGGAATCAGAGTGCAGCCGCATATGATTGACTGCACTGTAACCTAACAAATCCTTTTTGGTCAGCCGTTAAATCCTTTGATAAATCCAACTGATTTAATTTATTTACTAAGGATCCCATTAGGTAAGGGAACTCTCTAACGAGTCCGTAATCATCATTCAGAAATAATGTTCTGTGTAAAGTTTTTTTTTTAACTACAGAAGGATAGATGATGACTCTTAACCTATACCTGCTCTCATCTACTCAACCTATTCCTGGAGGCTGGAGCCCATTAAAATTTTTATCAAGTTATTGAACCTAGAGGTCATTCGACGTAGTTTAAAGGTAGCACTTCTACTTCAATTGTCCACTTATCAAATCTACCATTAGGCTGACATTATTTAGAGATAAAAAAAAAGAATTCCAAAACCTTCTCTAAGAAGATCTTCGTATGCATCTTGTAGAATTTATTATTTCTCTATGCCTGACTGCTCTCTTTTGATCCCCCCACTATCCCAAGCAGAAATTTGTTAGGGCATGTCCTAACACCGTCAGGGTTAGATCAGGCTGTAGGACCTGTAGGACCTGTAGGACCATATTAGGAAGTTCCTGCGAAGTCCTAATCTTTTCCTAATATGAAATACCTTACTAGGATTTTTCCAATTGGTGCAGTTATATTCTACCCCTTGATTCTCGGAATTTTGTAAATTGCAAGAGATACTTTTGAACCTCTAATTTAGCCACTCTGTTGACTGAAATAATGTCTGGAATAGAATGTTTACAATAAAATCAGAGCTCAGACCAGATATAGAAACTGTTGGCAAATTAAGTAATCTTAGTGGGTTAAAAAATTGCAGGTTCTCACCAAGACAGCTTCTAGTCTAGAACCTAAAATATCAATTAGACTTTAAGGCTTATCCAAGTTGATTTGTACAGATTTTGTTATGGTTTCTCAAGAAACCTTTCTGTGTTCAAAACGGTCCTATAAACCACCAAGGACTTAGATTTCAGTGGATTCAGTTTGAGTTTATTATAGAGGGACCACAGATGAACAGTTTTTAGATCCTCGTTAGCACGGCAAATGCAATCTGCAATAAGATCGATTTATCTGGATATATATAGTTGCGCATCATCAACGTAAAGATGTAGATCGAAGTGCTTAAATTGTGAAAAAATGTCATTAATAATAATACTTATTTATTTATGAGACCAAAATACAATCTGCGATCTACAATCTTTTATATCTACCAGTAATAAATGGTGAGAAAAGAAGCAAGCATAGTAATAATAAGAACTAAATTAAGAGTGTGAAGTAAACATTATAAAGAAGAGAAAATGTAAATGAAATGAATTTTTAATTATAAAAACTAAACTATATAAACATATATGTTACAATAATAATTAAACGAACTGAACCTGTCACGCATAAATTTCCTGAACGTTCTGAACGAATTAACAAATTAATAAACATTGCAAAGAAGAGAGGCCTAAGGATAGAACCTTGTGAAGCACCAGAAGGAGCCCGAAGAAAGGCGGACGGAGATCGTTTCTTAAGAAAATAAATATCAGCCTATGATTAACCATATCGAAAGCTCATCATTTCAATAGCTCGAGCCGGATTGATACTTATGTAGGAGATCATTTAGATGTAAAAAACGAATGATTTGTAAATACATAATTTTTATTGATCAATAGTTACTTTAATATGAACTAGAATATTTTAGCACAGATACAACGCTTAGTCCATGGGAAAATTGGATAAAGTAAAACATGTATTGGAAATATGAGTAAGGGACCAAAGAATATACGGCAAGCATATTTAAATGAATACAGGATTAATTTCGACGGTAAGGAAATCTCATCACATCACTTTCTTTCGTTCAACGTGATATTACCAAGGATATCTAGGAAAACATTAAAGGTTTGACATAAAAAACAAATCCAGATCTGCCAGCAGAACGGATTTTTACTCCAACTTAATCTTTGCTCTATAGAAAATTCTGTGACAGCGTCAAAGAAAAGTGCTGACGATTAAGTTCCTTCTGGAAATACGTAAAAGCACATAATCCACACTGTCCTGTCATAACAACTATCATAACTGCACCAAGTTGATTTTCCATTTCCACTTTGAACTAAAATTACCTTTCTACTTTCGATTTTTCAAGCTTTTTTCTTCCCTCAAATCAACCGTACCACAAACTTGGCATCTGATGTATTTGTGGCAGCAGAATCAGACCGAAGCGACTTCATCCTGCAGACAAGTTGGTATTAGAATTTTAGATTTTCCCGCCCTAACTGTGCAGATGAGTCGGGCTAATAGAGAAATTATCAAGCTCTCCACACAAATATCATCCCCAACGTTTCATGAAATGATTAAAATTGAATTTGTTGCCAGTGCCAACACCTGCTAACACGGAATTTTCGAGAGAAACTTGAGCCTCCGAACTCAATTACATCGGAATGAAGTGAATCGATAGCCTCCACGTTCTATAGAATTATACGATTTTGACAAGCAGGAAACGGCGATATAATCAGCTTACAGTCAATGTAGCCGGGATGAGTTGGAGTCAAGGGTTAGTTCAAATATGGAAATCGGGAACAGCACAGTCCTTCCGAAGAGATACTTGACAATGTTTACAAAAGTTTTGATGTTTTCATAAGTGCTCGAGGGGATGTTGTGGCAACGAACCCACCAGCCCCTTGTATTCGTAGCACAACATGCGGAAAACTGCAGACGTTTTGGATGTTACAGGTTACAAGCAGGTTATTACAAGTACTTTAATTTAATGCTCTATTGATTATCGCGCAATTATTGTTTATGTTATATAAGAATTGATATGAGCCGATTTTGATGTTATCCCACTCAGGTGTATATAGATGTCTTGAGTGAGTTCTATTTCATTGTACTCCTTGGTTGAGAATTCCTCTTACTTAATGGAGTCAAATATGAATGACAATAAGTCACAATAATAGTAGAATCTTAATGGAAAGTTTCTTCCTGTGTTCAGAAATTATAGGTACTGTTGAGTCAACCACAATTGTTAAACAGGGACTGAAATACGGCCAGTAGCCAAGTAGCCTATAGGACTAATTCAATTATACGCTTTTAATAGAGATATAGCCTTGGGTTGGACTACAGTTGAGTGGCCAAAATGGCTGATAAGTATGAACATTTTCTACTTTAACCAACTGAAGTTGGTTAAAATTGATTTTCTAAAACATTTATTATCAATGATGGTAAATTTTTGAAGTATTTATTTTAACGACTCTAAATTATTGACATTAAAAAATTCATCGTCTGGGACTCGAGAGACTGATAAGTATGAACTTCTAGGCAAACCAGCATATGCCATTAATAGTAGTTGAAAAACTATCGAAATGATAATTACCATTATTACTTAGGAAGGGAAGCAAAAGAAAAATAAACGAAAATACTTAAATCTTAATGCCTTAAATTGAATAATAATAACCTTAGAAACTTCAAATGTTAACGTTTACTTTGATTTCCAAGGTATCGACACTTCATCACATTTCTTCCCTAATACGAGATCCAATAACACTCGAAGTGACTTTTATTTTAACAAATTTGGGTGACATACCATCTGGTTCAGACGCACCATCTGGTTTAATTGCATCAGACTTCAGAAATAGTATCAATAACGTCGATAAATCCATGCTGTAAAAGCTAATACCATCAGGACTTCTCGTTACACTGGAAATAGTGATGCTGGTCATCGCATTTGATTTGAACAAGTTTTTTATAAACTTTTTATTAACGCAGTCATTAACGTCTACATTACTTGTAGGCGAGTTCTTCTTATAAACATTCAAGGATTTTGGTTCGACGTCCGTTTGCCTATTTAACCAATATCAGGCCGACATTGGTTTTTACGAGAAGCACCAACCCTTACTGGATATTTTAGAACTTAGTGTTTTGTGAATACTGAAGTAATTGATCACGATTCCTGTGTGATTCAAAAAGCGTTATCAGTTTAATATGTTTTTTGATTTTATGTTTTATCTATATTTGGCACTGGTTGAGCTTCCTTCCGGGGGGAGGGGCGCTGGTCTTGTGCTCCCGTGTGGAGCGGGGGACTGGCGCCTTTCTCAGGGAGGCGCCTCATCTGGCGACGGGTTGGGGGGGCTTGGAAAGCCTATACTGGGGGCCGCTACCCTGAAGT
>QYTT01083707.1:36956-48100 GCA_006980735.1 Dasypogon diadema
CTCTTCCGATCTTAAAATTGATTTTCTAAAACATTTATTATCAATGATGGTAAATTTTTGAAGTATTTATTTTAACGACTCTAAATTATTGACATTAAAAAATTCATCGTCTGGGACTCGAGAGACTGATAAGTATGAACTTCTAGGCAAACCAGCATAGGCCATTAATAGTAGTTGAAAAACTATCGAAATGGTAATTACCATTATTACTTAGGAAGAGAAGCAAAAGAAAAATAAACGAAAATACTTTAAATGCCTTAAATTGAATAATAATAACCTTAGAAACTTCAAATGTTAACGTTTAGTTTGATTTCCAAGGTATCGACACTTCATCACATTTCTTCCCTAATACGAGATCCAATAACACTCGAAGTGACTTTTATTTAAACAAATTTGGGTGACATACCATCTGGTTCAGACGCACCATCAGACTTCAGAAATAGTATCAATAACGTCGATAAATCCATGCTGTAAAAGCTAATACCATCAGGACTTCTCGTTACATTGGAAATAGTGGTGCTCGTCATCGAATTTGATTTGAACAAATTTTTCCATAAAATTAACGCAGTCATTAACGTCTACATTACTTGTAGGCGAGTTCTTCTTATAAACATCCAAGGATTTTGGTTCGACGTCCGTTTGCCTATTTAACCAATATCAGGCCGACATTGGTTTTAACGAGAAGCATCAACCCTTACTGGATATTTTAGAACTTAGCGTTTTGTGAATACTGAAGTAATTGATCCATGGTACTGAAAGACTTGAAAATACAACTCTTCTTGTATCTAACAACGATATTGGATAGTACACCGGGTTTTTGGGGAACATATCTATATATGTAGAGTCAAAATAGAAGCGGATTCAAGTTCGAACCCTGCGGTACACTAAAAGTTAATTACATTTCATTTAAATAAGGACGGCTAAAAAGCACGCATTGATAACAATTTTAAATATAGTTTTAAAGAAGAATGCGACGAGTTGTAGGGAAATCATACTGCTCCTGAACTTCGAAACTAAAATTTTGTATTTAATCTTGTCAAAAGCCCTTGAAAAATTAAGCAACGCAAGTATAGGTAGTCATTCAATCAAGATCAGTATTGGTTCGAACCTTTTCAATGATGTTTGACAGTGCAGTCCCTAACCGAGACTCGACTGGAATGAAGGAGGTAATCCATTTTATGAAACAATTGTGTTAATCTGATGAAAAGGTATTCTTTCGAGAACCTTAGAGGGCAATGGAAACATATGGGATATGTAGACGTAGTAAGAATTTGATTAAAAATGTGAGTCAGATATGTAGGTATGGCCAGTAAAAATTTCAAAAAAAAACGTTTACCGAAACCATCAGGTGCTCCTATCTGAGCTAGTAGCAAGCATTACAGATATTTTAATTCCTTTCTAATATTTTAATGCACTATGCATGCATAAAGTTGCGGTGGGCACTGCTCTCAATACTTGCGAAGCCACTAGGATATTGCAAACTACAAATTTCATGCCAAAAATTGTAGCTTACTTGCAGCCTAAGCTGTGCTATGTGCATGATAGGCTTGTCCCCTAAGCTTAGCCAAAAGCGAGAAATCTGTAACCACAAAATTTTAAACATTAGGTTGTAATATATAAAAAACAAATGTTTAAATTACTTAAATTATATTTAAACAAACTTATGTTAATATAAGTTCTAAGTGAGCAACAATAAACAAACTGGACAAATTGGACTGGAAAAATTAATGATATGCGTTTACACCGAATGAAAACAAGAATAGATCGGAAGGGCGTTCATGAAAACAGGAGGCACCAGCGTCCTAATTAATACCAAACAGGTATTCGTCTATAAAGAACGTGGTTACCCAAAATCTTCTCAATGTAGAGTAAGCTTTTGTCAATATCAAATTGACACGATCGCAACAAGTTGTCCTAGTATTAAACATAACACCCAAATTCTTAACTTTAGCAACTCTAATACCGCAAGGTGCAAGAACGTTGCATAATCAGAGGTTTTACGTAGAGATATTACGATATAACACGGATTAAGTGTTAGTAAATGATCTTTCAACCATTCCATAACACGATATAAATTATAATGTAAATTGCCAATGCGGGAAGGGATGCGGTTAACAGGCTCGATTATATACAACTGAAAAGCAATAGTCGTAAGATTGAACCCTCGGGAACTCTACGAAAAATTCTTGTACGCAGGCAGTGAGTAACCATTATTGGTTTTAACCTGTTGCCCTCTACTAAAAAATCAAGTTTTGACATAAGTTTGACAAAAGGAATTTCGTCGATCATTTATATAGCAAGATATTATGAGCAATACTATTAAAAGTTTTATTGTAGAAATATCTAGAAGAATAAGGTAACCAATTTTACCTTTATTCAATACAAATCTCTACTTCGTGGTACATATATATATATATACATTCAACTGTGCATCATCAGTATAAAGATCTAAGTTGGAATTTTTAACGTGTGTAAATATATCACCCAAAAAACATAGAAAATAACAGGGAGCCGAGAATAGTTCCCTGCGGTACTTCGGACCTTACAGAAAGAAAAGATGACCGAGATTCGATATAATATATCACCTGTGATCTATAACTTAAATAATTCCCAATCAGTTTTACTGTCTGAGGTGAAAAATTAAATTCCACACTAAGCTTCCTGCAGAGAAACGGATGACTAATAATATGGAAGGCTTTAAAGAAATCCAATAAGACCAAAGTCGTCAACTGAAATTTGGAGAAGATGAAATGAGTCGGTATTTCAAATTTGTGCCAGTGGTGCGAGAATATAGAACGTTAAAATTGTGTCATTCTCATCGTGGATCTAAATTATTAAAACCATTTGTACTTGACTAAATGGTATACATAACTAATTTCAAGAGGAGAGGTTAACTTCATGGCCATCCCCAATAGCTGCATCATTAATGCCACTTGAAGAAATCTGAAGAAACTTCTGATGTAGAGTGGCTGGGTGAACCATGCAACTACTATTCTTGTGTAAACCGACACATACTCTGCGTAGATTTTTCAATAAAGTGATCGCCAGAAGATTGGAACTAAACAAGGAAGCATAGTAATGATATGCTCTTTACTTAAAACGTTTCCATTTGGAATAAACGAGATGTCATTCAGGAATCATACTCCAAATGAAAAGAACCAAGGATACTATAAATTCGCGATATCTTTTTTAAACAGGGAGCATGTTTATCATGCAAATAAAGAAGATTATTATTGAGATAATCCACTCAGTCATCAATGCTGCGAATGAAGAAAATGTAGATCTTCAATCAACAGCATCATAGTTCCCTCTCAGTGCTTCAATGTTATCATTGGAATAGCTAAAGTACAGGAAAAGGTTCTAGGTTCACTGGTAGTGTCCAATCAAAGGTCACATGTTAGCATGATTAGATCATGATCGGATATATCAGGGAGGGAGATTTGATGAAAAACCAACACCTTCAAGTCATCAGTAGTGAGAAAAATAAAGGTGACGAACAGTAAAGGTATGTCAGCAATCCATTAACACCTTGTATATGAGTTTCATTTAATACATTTTGGAAGGAATTCGTCAACTCGAAGGGTCGAAGGAAGATAATATTAAAGTCTAAGAGCTAAGTCATTAAGTGGGTCCATGGAAGTACATTTCGGATTAATGACTAGATCTTTGAATGATTTTATTGGTCACTGAAAAATACTGATTCCTCAAAATAGATGAAGAACCAACTTTTAACAAATCTTTATTTATCTTTCTGACGTCATCTCGATTTCCAACGCTCGACGGCAGAATAACAACTGTCTCCAAGATTAAATGGTATTTTTATAGTCTCAATCAATGCACTACGTTTCGAATGCAATGCTCTTGATTAGACAATATCTGTCTGAATTGTCATTAAAGCTTTCGTAGTTCTTCTCATTTTTTTATAATTTGTCCTTCTTTCCTCACAGAATAATGTTCCCTATATTGGTAAAACTATTGACCCCTCTTTATTGTTTTGACTAAGTAGTATTGATGACCTTCACTAAGTGGGTTTTGTAGTTTCTCTTAAACTTTTTTTTTTAACAAGGACTGTATTTTTCCTGTTTTTTCATCAAATAATTATTTAAGTACTCAAATTATACCCAATTAGTCACTTTCAGGGAAATGTTTCCCATAAGTAATTTTAGGTTTTCCATAATTACCTCTCATGCAATCTAGTTCATTGCAATTACTATTTACAAAACTATAAACAAAATACTTTGTGGGGCTGTAAATTATGTTACATGGTGCTCTCATTAAAAATAGCTCAAAAGCTCCCGGTTGAGTAAGGTCGTCACATAGAAAATCAATTTCCGAAAACTAGATAGAATATACAGACGTTTGACAAGATAATCAGTCGTTAATAACAATACTTAAGGACTCTGGGCACGCCATCCTTTTATTAAATCAGATTATTCCGGTTTTATATATTACTCTGTTTGTTCAATAAGACACTTTCATTGATTTCTGCTCTCTGAAAAAGAAGGCCCACTTTCCTGTAATTGCGAACATTATTCCGAAAAACATTTATAAAACGAATATCAAATTGACATCGTTGCATGTTTCGAATGATTGAAGGGTTTCACTTAGGTCGTCCTTTTTTATCTACGGAGTTTTGCTGTGTATAAATCTAATCATAAATGGCATGACAAAATTCGTTATTATGGGCCATGAAAGGGTTTCAGATATTTAATGTTCGACCTTAAACGATTTGTAAAAGAATCCGAGGGGTATTTCGTCAACCGGACTAATCAATAATAATTTTATTTCCACTGAATGCACGATGTTCGGGAGAAAGATTGATTTGATTGATTTGTACAGGGTAATGTGAAATAAATCAAGATAATGAGTAATATTTTCGCGAAACGAGTGGTATAGGAAAATTGATGAAATTTTCCAAGGTCCATGGGAAAGTTTTCAAATTTACGATTTAAGTTGAGCCAGATAATATTTGATCTGTACACATTTCATTTTAAGCTATAGATAGGAGAAAATCAATCACAACTAAATGTTTTTGATGCAATAATAATTAATATAAGTCGTATTCCCAGACGCTTTATGTTTTTGTTCAAAGACATAAAAATTACATAAAAAACCAATATTTAAAGTATATCCTAAAATTCTATATGTAGTAATTCCACCTTCTAATATACTATTTTCTACGCTTAAGGATAACATGACCGGTTTTAAGAATTCGTGTGGCTAAGAATTTACTACCATCAACCGAAGCTAAAAATTTTAGAGATACTTCTCCATTTACAAAAATTTTTTCATCTAAAGATCACTTTCTGTCGCAGGCACAGGAATATGGACCAAGTTGCACAAAGTTTAGATTTTGTCTTTGTGTAGATTGATGATATTTTACTTGGTATTGTAGATTTAAATGAACATAAATTGTATTTGAAGCAGCTCTTTACACAATTAGAAAAATACGGAATTAATAATGAACGTATCAAAATGGAATTTTATAATACAGAAGAAACAATCAGTATAATTTAAAAATTGTCCTTCTCCAACATTAATTGAAGATATTCAAAAATTTATTAGTATAGTGAATTATTATCATCGTTTCGTACCTAATTTGGATAATTTATTAAATTATATTCATATTAATCTTACTTTACTTAAAACAATTTTGTAGAAATTAACAAAAAATTAGTAAATGCCACACCTTCAATTCATCCTCTTATAGTTTAACAGTTGATGCTTCAAATGTAGCTATTGAAGGGGTGTTAATTGTTCTAATAATAATAAAAATTCTTGGGTACCTTTAGTTAGGTAGTAAACACTTTAGATATTTCTTAGAATGTAGAAAATTCATTACATTCACTGACCATAAACCATTAACTTCGGTTATATGTAGTATGGTCCAAGTATTCGTGGCCTAAGGTAGATAATAAGTGCTTTAATAGCTTTAAAATAGTAGTCTGAAGATTTGTCTTCAAAACGCTGGCTAATCCCCTCATAGATTTCTTCGTCGGAGTTAGACTTCTTTCCCCGCAAATCATATTTTGTTTGGCAAACAAAACCTAGTCACCCCTCTCTCTCCTCTCTTCCTTACAAGCTTGTCTACTGTTTTATTAGCATGGATACCACTATGATCTGATACCTACTGAATAAATACAGTAAGTTCGGGACAGATCGTCAAGTCCCTAACTAGTTTAGAAGTAACGAAGACTATCGTAAGTCCCTAACGTTTCAAATTTCAAAGCTGTCTGCCCGCCTCCAGGATAGCCTTGATCTTCGCTTGGAAGACCGTTGTTATCTTTTCAAGGCACAATGCATTTCCAAATCGTCACAGAAGAAATTAGCCCCCTTGCCATCTTCAGTTTTAGAACCAGATTTTCAATTTTTGAATCAGATTTCCAATCCTTCCTCGGTGGAATTTTAAGTTTAAACTCTGGAACAATCATAAGGGTTCGTAATCTATATAAGATGCAATACTTCAATAATGCAGGTATCGAGTACAGGCAAGCCTATATGCACCTGACAACTATTAAGATGCAATCTTACAATCGCACATGCTACCACTGTTTTGGCGCGATATGTCAACCAGGAAATCGGGTTGAAAATAATACGAAAAATAACTTGCGGTAAGCAAGCCACCAGACGATTATCTAATTTGAATGCCTAGTTGTCTACGATTAGTGTCTATGATAGATCTTCTAGAAACGAAGAAACAAAGATTACTGGACATTCATAAAAAACAAGTACAGATGGACCACACTTTGAGAGTTCTATGGTATATCTATGCCATTATTAATCCCGAATTTTCAACACCTATAAATTATTACTTAACTTGATGAATACCAAAAACAAGCCTATTGAAAAATATTACACGTGAATTGTTTTTGTTTTTTTTTCCTACTTTGAAATTAATTAGCGAACACAAATAATCAAACCGCACAGAGGACCACTTATCTAGGTGATAAGAAAAGCTCTTTTGACACTTATTAAAGACATGAATCACGTGCACCTAATTGAACCATAGAAAAAAATGCAAAAAGAAATATAATTCACTCTCAGCATGTTCAGGCAACCGAATAATCCCATCAATTTGCTTTTGTACATGAAAGATAAAATGAGGGTGCTCCCTTTGAAATTTTACGAAAGCACTTATTCTCCTGGGAGCATTTAAGAAGCAAACTGGAGTCAATTGGATGGAGCCCCTAAAGCCAGGGTTCTAGTGTTTATCTTTTCTCCTTTTTTTAATAATTTTCTAAAAGTTTTACAACCCATCTTATTTCGCTCGACTTATTCTGGAGGGTCACTCGAATTATGTACATGTACCAAGCCCAGTAACTACCCAAGCACCTCAGCCAGCAATTTACACGTTTTCTATTTATTTCGCTTTTTATGACTTCAGTGTCAATTCCCAAGATAATAAAATCCAAAAAAAAGATGAAAAGAAGATAAAATTGCATTCGTTACGCCCCCACCTGTAATATTGCCATCGACTAGCCTCTCGTCCTTTCGTTAAGTGCTTCGTTATGAGATATAGCGTTCGTTATTACATCCCCACCACTACCCTATCGTGACAGAGATATCTTTCTTGACGGGGAAGAAGAAGAAAAAAGTGCACCGAAGTGAAATGCCAGGAAGTCGATTTTGTATGTAAATCATGCCAGGGAAGGGAAATGCTACTTATTCATGCCAACACAGGGATATTTCCGATTCTAATTCCATGCAAAATATTTTATTTGATATTGCTTTGCGAACACATATCCTCCTTAAACGGATGGTGTATTTCCTAGATCCGACTTGGTTCTTTATGTCTAGTCCAAATATTGGGGCTGCTTGAATGCAGGAAAGTTCTAAAGGGGGATTGATGGTTGAATTTATTTGGGATTTTTAAAAGGAAATCCACGTAATCTCCACAAGTTCTGAAACAGACTTCAGATTTTAGGTGGTTTCTGAATAGTCTGGTAATGCACTGTAGGAGTTTCCAACAGATATAATTTTCAGATAAAGAGGTTTCACTGGCTGAAAGTGCTTTAAACGAGTTCGGTCTTATTGAATTTAGGAAAATACCATCTCAGATTAGGGTGTTGGTGTTTATTGCAAAGATGTTTTCAGTTTCTGGGTCATGCATTTCCGTGGATTTTAAAGACACAAATTGCTTCTTGCCTAAATTTTATCACAAGCGTTATCTTGGTTAGTAACGACGAAGAAAAGAGAGTTTTAAGTAGATTAGGGAATAATTAGTGAGCTGAGAAAGTGTCTATATCGGAAAAGTTCGAATTGAAATGAAATCATGAATCTTGTTTAGGCATCTACGTCTGTATTGAAATTGAAAATTAGTGCCACTTGTACAATTGAAAGTTACCAGAGGATTTCAGACCAATAACCATATTTTATTTTCTATCGAAGATTTTGGGTTTATGTACAAGCAAATACTTCAACACGTGGATAATCTTACTACCCTGGTTTTCTTCGATTTTCTGAATGCTTTTGGCTGCTTTGATTACTACATGCTTCTCTAGAAGCTCGCTATATAGTCCTCATCCGTAATAAGGCCCATAGTGCCAGGTGTTCCTCAAGGACCAATATTGACCCCTCTACTATCTGAAATTACTTCGTCATGTGCGGATCCACATATATGTAGACGATGTGTAGCCATATTTGAGTAGAACTATACTTGAGGACTACAATGCACTATTGGTCCAAATGTAATATTTTTTTTTATTAAATCCTGTCAAATTCCAGAGCATTATATTTTATAAATCTTCAACAAGTTATCGGTTCCTGGCCGGACCAGCATTACGAGCCGTGGTATCATTTTGAACAGTCAAATGAAATGTTGCGACAATATTAAGTCGACAATTGTTAAAATCTATAGCGGTTTCCGGAGGTTGTAGCCATCAGCAAGTATTATACTTCGATAAAGTTAATAAAAAAATTAATAAAAGCTCTAATATTACTCTAATTTACTTCTAGCAATATGGCATTTCCTAAGTTGGATAGCAAATTTTCCCGTAGAATGGAACTAGTACTTGACGACTGCGTAAGGTTTGTCTGCGGATTGCATAGGTTCGACCAAGTTTCAGTGTTGCGGTTTTGAATGTTTGGTTGTCCCTTCGCTCCACCACCACTTTAAAACAAAGTGTCTAATATTTCTGTACACCTCTGAAAAGCCTAATTACCTCAGAGAATTATTCCTGCTAACTATACCTCAAACCATAGAAATTTGGTAAAGCCGCACTTTATGAAATTATGATGGAAATTCCTTACCTTGTCCAAGCTGCCCATCTGTGGAATGATCTCCTCTTCAGTGTTCAGTTGCCTGGCCCTGTTAGTGCATTCAAAAGGATCACAAAAAATCATATGATATTATCCTTAACTTATCACTTTTGCTCTACATAAAAAGGACTAAACATAATTAGAAACCAGTGCATGATCTTTTTCTGCAGATTTACGATGAAGGCTTTCTTGAATCCCTCTTTATATCCGTTTACAGCAAGCATACATAGTCTCTTTATTGATTCCATTTAAAATCTCAAACTCATGATGCAAACATCTAAACTAATTTAAGAAATGCTGAAAACGTGTACATTTGTAACGTTTGTACCACCCACACTGGTAGCCGAGAGGGTTGAGCCGTACGTCTGCAGATTTCTTCCCCTGTGGGCACGGGTTCGACTTCTGCAAACGGTGATGCAGTGATCTCTTATCTGGTCACCAGGAGCTGAGGCAATTCTACAGACGGGAAGTGTACCTGTGGCGTACTTGCAACATTTGTCAGGTTAAAATTTCCCGATCTATTCTTTCCTACATTTCCCTTCGCACCAACCGCACTGTGAGTATCATAGAATTATCCCAATACTTTTAAATAAATATTCTTTAATCTAATCAATCCTCTAAAGAACCAGTGAAGATGAAAACATGGACCATTACATTTCAAAAACTTGAAATGCCTGTTGCATTTATTAGAATCGGATGAGTCAAGCACTTTTCATCAATTAACAAATTAACAATTCTTAAAAATGCATTCAGTTCAACAAAGTTTGTCTTATGAAAATACAATTCAACAAAGGGAGTTAGTGTTTACGTTAGAAAACTCATGAAATTCTAAATTTATAGTGAAATCATTACGATATGGATTTATAGGAACAAGAGAATTGAGAGCAATATCAACTGAAGCAAAAATAGCGTAAATAATGAATACCAACAATATTACAATACACATTAGGTTGATTAAAGCCTAAACTAAGTGAACTGTCTACAACAGCCATTTCAGAATCAGTATCTTCAACAGTATGGCTAACTACCCTTCATAAATACAACTCCAAGAAAGATTGTTAAGGTTGAAATCATCCATAAAACATATAAACCGATGATTGCAATAATACCTTAGACAGAACAGATAAGATGGGAAGACACCACACGTGGATTTTATTCTAGGACCAATATTGAGTTTGAGATCCTTTCCTATACTAATTTTAAGGGAAGGCATTTTTAAGCCTAAATTCATTTATGTTCGGCATTTTACTAAAAAGGGTTCGATATGTTTGCGTACATTTAAGTTTAGAGTCTTAATGAATCAAAAAAATTAATTATAGTATGAATGTAGTGTAATAGTTTCTATATCCAACTTCTTTTACTACTCTTATTATAATTATCTTTTTCTTTTCACACAGTCATGTAAAAGTATATCTGCCTTTTTGCTATCTGTCGTATCTCCTGAAATCCTTTTTCTTGTTTGTTTTGTGGTTAGAAGCTCAGACTTATGATGTAAAGTACATCCTTGACTCTAGAGAGTGCTAGGGGAAAGAAAAATAGGATTAATGTGTTATGGAACGCTGATACCGACACACATTCCATTTTAATGCTCGCATATCGTAGCCGGAAGGAAAAGTAGAAGATGGTAATCTGTTCCACATCCACACTGTTTTGTTTAAGAAAAGAAATCATGGAATTTCACAATGCAACTGAAATTTCTTTGAAAGATGTAGACCTGGGAAGTTCTGATAGTATATGTGTTGCACACTGTGACTATGCCGCATGAATTATTCTGAAAGCATCAAACAATTTATGGATTGTGGTTGTGCAACGATGATATTAATAAAGAAGTTAATATAGATTAGTGTTTTCGAAGTATCTGTTCCTATAAATGACATAGACCGTCT
>QYTT01083709.1:0-29330 GCA_006980735.1 Dasypogon diadema
TAATTCTAATATTCTCCTAATACAAAATTCATGTTTCCTATTATGCCTATTTCTCTCAAGGTGCTTCACAAATTCCTATGTATTCCTCTATATGTTCTAACTAAAAATATACCCTACCTATCTTACTCTAATTTTGACTTATCTAATCTTAATCTAACTTCTAGGCTCACGTCATCAGGATATCATCTGTAGTCTAAGCTTCGACAATTGCAGAAGTAAGTTTTTTATTTGTTTTGTATTGTTTCCGCTGTCTAGTGACGGAAGGATTTATCCGCGTAAATCTCCACATACAGGTAAGTTTTGTTATGCTCCACTTTATATGGGGGTAAGACTATTTAGCCGCTAAAATTTCCGGTTCAAGTGTGTTCAAGTAAGTTTCATAGTGTTGCATCTGAGATGACAGACGGGTGAACCAAAAGAAATACGCCAGCGCCCCACAATCCCATAGAACAATCGCTTATAGGTAAACTTTTAATAATATTTATATCTGGAAAATAAATCAGAAATTTCCTTGCAGAATCAAGTTTAGACTAAGGCGACATAAAGGGGACAACACATAGCGAGATAAATATCACATAAACTCATTCTATATCTAAATTTTCCTTCTTCTCAGGTCACCATAATGGTAAATCATAACAACGTTAAATGCCACGCCGGTCCCTGGGGACCGGCACTTAAAAGCTCTCTCCGGACAAATGTATTTTACGAAGTAATTCTCTCACGAAAGCTTTTATGCTAATGTGGACCGTCAACGCGATGAGATTGAAAAAATTCTCGCTTGAAATAGAGCAAATCGCGTCGAGTTTAAGGCATCTAAAGTCCGAAGATATCTGATTTTTCTCAAACGATTCCCATATCCACCACCTCTTTGTCAATGGTGCGAGCATTTCAAATTCTCCAAACTTGAACATCTTAAGGGTTCAGGTATCCAATACTCTTAGTTGGACGTAACAAATCTTTGCTATTGTAAATAATTTGGTGCAATGTCTGGGCTTTTTGCAGCGATGCAAGAAATACTCCTAACGCTTATTTGAAAGGATCACATAAGACCCTGCTTCGAATATAATTAGCATATTTGGGCAGGAGCAGGACTCAAAGCATTGTATTCATAGGATAAGGTCCAGAAGAGCGCTTTCAAGGCAACGGGACCATAACGTCCAAAATGTGCAGTGTTTCATACCTTAGGCTCCTTTACCCTCTTGGATATTGTTCGAACGAAATCTTTGGTCCGATTCCTTTACCCTCTTGTTTCAACGAAATCTTTGGTCCGATTCTTTGTAAATTGATCCCTACCTGAGTATTAAGCCGTATTTGTCCTTTTGTTCTTGAGACTAGATTTGGTAGAACAATGAAAATCCGTGAGTCCTTCTTGCGTTAAAATGTACGAATGTGTGTTTTCCCACTAGACTACAGAACGTATCTGTTCAAGCAGAATGTGCGCCGATACGTTGATTCGGAATTCTAATTCCATCTCTCCCCCAAGACTGTGCTATATCATCAAATGATATCCCCTGAGCTTTGACTGCGCTGTGGAAAACAAAAAAAAGAAATATGATCGATTTAAAGTAGTAGTTTTCTTTTACTGAAGACAACAGATTGATCAAAATGGAATTAATGTCCATTCGAATCACAGGAAAAATTTCGACTTATATACAAAGTTGGGACCCCTAAGGCCAGTATTGTGCTACCTGTAGGAACTGGTGTAGAGACAGTACTTTTGGCAAGGCAATGTTTTCCACACCAGGAAACATCGGTAACTCTTATAATCTCGCCTTCAAAGAAAGAAAAAACAATCGAGCCTACAACAACTACTGGATACAAGGAGCTTCATGTATAGCAGCATTATGAGCTATGTATATATATATATATACATACAAGGTGGTCCGGAATTGATGGTACAAATTCAAAGTTAGTGACTTACTGACCTTAAAGAACTTTTATAATATGGTCAAAAATGTAAGCCAAGGTACCTGAATTCAGAACATAAAATCCACCATATCTCCAAAACAAAGCAGATTTCGGCCCACAGTCACATAAAGTTTTCGACTGCATTTTAGGTCTACTATCAGCCCTCTGAATTTGTACCATCAATTCCGCACCACACTGTATACTGCATATATATGTATATGGTGAAGTGTTAGTGTAGTGTCATTAAGCAAACAGGTGTTCACATACGCCAGCATGAAAAGTCTTATGGAAGTCGGACAGGGGCGGCTTCACCCCTTCATCACATCTGGCATGTCTGGCAAATAGTATTCCTCGGAAATTTCACAAACGGGATAGAAAATATTGTATTGTGGTTTGTTATGCTTTTGCAACAGGATGCAAATTCTCTGAATTCAAGAATTTAAATATTATGTCCAGAATTACAGAAGCTTCAAATCTCCAGAAGTTGAGTACTAAAATGAAAAGTGCGCTAAAAGGCAGTAGCACCTGAATGAGAGCTAAGTGGGAGCTTAAGGGCTGGAGATCAGATGGTCTGAGCAAGCTCTTTTATATCAAGATAGATAATTTTAAGAAATACAAAAGAACTTATAACACGTATGTCTTAATAAACTATAAAAAGTCTTCCCTGAGAGTGGTCAAAATGGATTGAAGGACAATTTTGAGGTAGTTCCTGAAAGGAAAGTAAGTAAGTCCAAAATTAGGGAAAGTTTAATTGGTCCCCACCTCAGGGCAGACATAAAACGGACAAAACTCTATAAAAAATATCATATACCTCTATGGAAGGCAGATCTACATCACTCCTATATTCACATTAGGAGGGTCGAGGGGAATAAAATAGCTCTGTGGCTATTGACTTGGACTCTGATTGTGACAAGGTTTATATAAGTATACTTGGTTAAATGGGCATTTAAACTTTTGAGTGATAGAATTCTGCTCCCGGGAAATGCGGAGAGAAGCATAAAAACATTTAGCTCGGAATAATTTCACTATTTTACCACCGACCCTCATAAACTGAACAATGGGCACACGAATCTCTTTAAATATGCTGACAGCTTCTATATATGATCGTTGCCGACAACAGGATAAAATAAAGTATGACTTCCGTTCCGTTCATTTCTGTAAATATTAATTAGAAAATTAACCGGAACAACATAAAGGTGCTGTAAATCGGTGGGCCCAACATTAGTGGTGGGATGTGAATATTGACGATCTAACCATCGGAATTGTTCATTACTATCTAACCACCATTCATTACGATCTAACCATCGGAATTGCTCATTACTAAAGATTCTGGGAAAGCACTTCAAGACAAACTTAAGTCAAAATGCTTTTATCGGGGACAGTTAGAGGAAGTGTAAAATGAGAGCAAACGTCTATCGCATAATTACATTAGGGCCGGCTTACATCTGAGGGTTGGACTGCGAGTCTTTAGTGGTCGGATAAGATCTTAGATCGGCTAATGCCGAAGGGCACAAATGAATATTAGCACAACTGCTCGGAGAAATTGGAGACCCAGCCTAACAGATGTCTTACGAGGTGCCTGGGACTGCCACCGGATACGCCGGTCCTAATCCGATATAATATGAGGAGACCCTGCAAACATTTTAGCGAAGAGCTCGCTTTCTCGTAGTAATATCGAAGTAGGATTTAAAGGGAGAAAAAGAAAATCAAGAGAGAGAGTAACAATGAGAGATAACGAAAACGAGATCACTCCGAGATAGCTTCGTTTCTCGTAATCTAGAGCTCTCTTCGGAGCTCTAGTACGGGAATGTGTTCCTTTTACATCGCTGGTAATCTGATTTCGATCCGAGATCGAGTTCGTTCTCGAAGCTACAGTCAGAGATGGTGATGTGCTTTCGATTCGATCTCGGCTCGTAATGTTTGCAGGGGAAGCTTTTATACCTGATAGTCAAAGTGTTGGTGATGGCTTGAGATGTTAAGTGAAGCGGGAATATATGGAGTCTATTTATGATCGTGTCTGATCTGGTGTCGAGTTTATGCGACATTTTATGTAGGATAAAGAAATGTGAGGAATGTTGGGAAGCGTTAAGGAAGCAAAACAAGGAGCATTCAGCCACAGTTGAACACTGTTTCGTGGTCTGGTATTTGGATCTGGATGTGGAATTATGATTGCAATATTAGAAAATTCGTTATTCCTTACAAGGCTTCTGATTCTGTGATTGAAGTCCCCTCTAAGGATAACCCTACTTGTGATATCGAAATTATTTTTGAGAGGTTGATGCAGTATCAGCTATATTTTAGAATTTGAATACGCTTTTTAATTTAGTTTTATAATAATTGTTTTAATGAAGAGATTAAGGCTGGAAAATAATTCTGGATCGGAGTTTTACAGAAAAACGCTACGAGGTGAGAATTTTATTTAAAATAAATAAATAAAAATTAGACTGTCCTCAAAAGTTTCCCAATGTGTGTGTTACATGTACTTAACACTTCTTTTAGAATTACCTATGAATTGCAGTCGTGGTTAGTTTCTTCATTTTAAGCAATTGTTTTTGCAATATAGTACCAAAAATAGCAGTCATCTAATTCTGAAATCTATTTTGGTATTCTTTGGACAATAAAAAGTACTTCAGAGGTCAGCTGGCAAGAAAAGGGTAAAAACTATCCAACTATCTTTTTAACATAACTGCATGCTTTTCCTTTCCTTTTTGGCTTATGGTGAGTACGTATGTTTGTCACGATAACGTAGTGTAATTTCCTCACTTCATGCTTTTTCATTATTTCTCTTGAGCATTATAAAAACATCTCGGATTTAAGAAAGTGGAGAAGGTAAGAGTCCAATGTTGTTGGCTCTATTTTTTGAAACAAATAGCAAAAGGAAAGTGGATATAAAACCGTATCTGGAAACATTACACCGAAGTATTACTACCTGAGCTACCCTATTCACTTCTGAGTATCTTCCTGCCAAGCAAACAGATGAGAAATGAATTTGCACACTGGTTGAGGTAGCAATGATTGAAGCTGTGTAACCAGGCAACGTAAGAAAATCTTCTCCTCAAGTCGTAGATATCAACGTACTCATTGACATCCCTTGCGTTATTGGGAACATTTTCGTGTAACCTATCTCCAATTGAAACGAAAGGTATTCTTATCCATCCGTGAAACTAATTTGATTTTCCCACATGAAGGCTCCCAGCATATCTAGAAAGCCGGCAAGAATATTTTCGGAATACAGAAACGGTTCGGGGAGAAATTTGATTAATGCAAATATGACAGGACCACGAACGTCTGCGGAAAGACCTATGCTATCAACTAGCTTGGACGTGACTATTCTTTGTCACACGTTTTATGCAAATGTAATTTGCGAATTCCTTCATTATGAGGTCCTTTTTCCTTCCCTTTTTGCTATACAAGTCCAGTTAAGTGGTTTTTACAGGGAATGCTGTAACTGGAAAATTAAGTGGACACCTCTTCATGTTACGAAATAACTTTGGACAGCATTGCAGCCATTAATTATTTGCTTGCGTCCAAAATAACAAGTTGAATTTTGATTGAGTTAGTTTTATGTGGACAAATGAGAGTTTTCAATTTACTGACTTCATATTAAATTCGAAAGCAGAAAATAATGATAGAATATTTTATAAGTTGTGTTTTAGTTTTATGGTATAGCATCAAGACGCGAGAATCATGTTACATACATATGTCTCTGCTTCGAATCACTTGAGTAGAATAAAAGTTCGTAAAAAGATGAAGCATGTAAATTAATAATCGTCCGCACGCGTCAAGTCCAAGAGGTGTGGGCGGAGAAGGTAGCAAATTTCATCGCATCCAATATTATTCTCCTAGGTCAATAGTGACCTTTAGTAGTATCTACTAACTCGTAAGAATGACAGTAGTGTCCATTAAGAAGAAAAGCCTATATCCACGTAAAAAACCAAATACGTAGAAATTACGTATGTTATTTAGAGTGCAAAGTAGTTTAATCATCAACTTCAAAACAGCCGCTAAATGCGATAAACGATCGATTTCTGAAGTGTATGTGGCAAACACGAAATTACTGGCATCGTCACTTATCTATGAAAATAGATAAAACAATTTGTGGCAATAAAATACCATGACCCGTCACAATTGATTACCTGAAAACTATGAGGATGTGCTTGAAAATTCTTATCATGACCAATTAAAATGCCTCCCAAAGGAATATTCAAAATGTAGATTAGAATTCAAATTGTTCTTACGCGGAAGCCAGACATGTTTATTAAATTATTGTTTGAAGTGTGTAAATAAGTATTTAATTTAAAAATTGCTCCAGATGGTCGTGGAACTTACTAGACAATTTTTCGATTATTCGATTAAATAGAGACATTAAATAGAGCTTTTTGTCGAAAAATTTGTGTATTTATGTGCGTGTATACAGGATAAGAAATGCCATAATTTTGACTTTAAAAATTCGTAGCTCCTAAACGAGGAAGTGTTGGGGAGTGATTAAGAACTCATATATGTATATGGCATAAGAGTCGTATACAAATCATCTTGAATATAAACTTTGGAGAATTTGTAGCAATCGAGACAGGACCGTTCATAAATAAAACACCCACGGTTTGTCCTCTTGTAAACAAAAATATCATATTCGACAGTTTCTATATGAAAGATGAAAAATGAAGAGAATCATCCTGTGGAGATACTGAAAAATCAACTTTGAATGGATTTAGTACGACTGCGATAGCAAATTCAACACAGTTATAAAGTTCAGTATGAGGATTTGTAAGTTTGTAAAGTTTTAATTAAGCAATATGTTGAAATTCCGCAATTTATCGCAATGGGCTGAGGCCCACCTCAGTAAATTTTCTCCTCTGTTGGAGTGGGATCAAATCCTGCACAGGGCGCGACGACATATCTGGATACCAGTGGTTGAGCCAATTTCTACTCACAATACTTGTACTTGTGAAGTCACCGGCATGTTGCATAGTAATTTCATGACAAAAAATTGTGGCTCACTTGTAACATTTATCAGGTTAATTCCCCAATCTCCCTTTTCCTGATTTCCCTCCGCCTAAACTGTGCTGTGTGCATCATAGGGTTGTCCGCAGTTTGAAATTGAAAGGCTGTAATAATTTGTGCAGCTATCTGCTATCTATTGCTGTCCTACTGCGAAGGTATTCTAAAAGTAGATTGTTGATTGGATAATCTGCGCCTCCGCAGTTCTGTTTTGAAGAACTTCAGTTCTTTAGTGCATTTCTGGAACTGAACGTAAAACTTCATTTATGTATGAAATTATTTACAACGAGTTAACGCAAAATAACTTACAAGTTCTAATACCTGTAATGGATTATGGTGAGGGATAAAGAAAAGCACTCGACAGTAGGTGTAATTTATACTCCTTTTACAAGAGTAGGTACAAATGTGCACCAGGTTCTTCTATATCAGCATAATTGTTAGTCTGCACCAATACTGTAATTAAATAGAAACCAACAATGCATGTTAATTACATATCGCTTTTGATTGCCTCTACCTCGAATTGCAGGCTATTAAAGCCTTTTCATGAAACATTTACGAAATAGGAGTAATCTGTTTAGAGTACTGTTCAATTCTTACTCCTCGTTTACACCTGTACGTGATGTTCGCATCTAGAGCAGAATTAGCAGCAGGATTCATGATAATTTGTTACACTTCACAGTTCTTGGGCAAAGCTGCATGAAAATGCTCATACAATGTGCAGGTTGGGGAAGGATATTTATGTTGAAATTTCTGCCTGCACGTGCATAGAAATACTAAAATGTCATGACCTCGTAATGACTTCCTGATACTGTTCCCCTATCTTGATATGTACAAGGATAGCCATATGGTGCATGTTGCAATAGACGAAGTTATTTTATTTTGCAGAAATAAGTCGTACACGAATATAGAACTTCTAAATTTGTATTGCACTGTTTTTGGTACTATCCAGGAAAGTGCATACTTTTTTACATTTACGCCAGCATGTTTAGAAAGGAGAAACAAGAGAATGCTCACATGTTTTTTACTTATATTTTATGCAAAAGGAGGGCATAGAAAACTTCACACATAGGAGAACTTCACTCTTGCATCAAGACGGATACGTGAGCAAAATTTGTTATTTTTATTTTCATTAACAAAAAGAAGGAACGTGGTGGAATTTCCGATCATATGTGGTGTTCAGTAATGTGAGTCACTGGACGGAATGGGATAAGATACGCATATGTTCGTAGCAATATAATTCACATAGTAAATGCCATACTTAATTCGTAAAGGAGGAATTCATCTTTTAGAAAGGTTTAAATGTCGCAACTTATTTCTAATGATGAAGAATAGATAGGTATGCAGTTATATGAAACAAAATGACTCAGTTTTGTACTCCTTGATGGGTGGATGGGTGGTATCTCGTAGGTTCTTATGCGTTGGTTTTGGGCGTTGAGGAGTGAAAATGTGAAAAATGTGAAAAATGTTTGTAAAAGACTCCAAATTCGAAATGGAAAGGGTACAAAATAATAATCAAGGGAAATTTGAAAGAAGAAATAACATTTGCATGTACTGTTACCAAAACTTTGGTTAAGGCGGAACAACACTGTGGCGGTAGAAAAAATCGAATTATTTTTGCATATTTTGAAAATGTAATACTTGGAGAAAACGCTTTAGGGAAATTAATGTAAAAGGGTAAAAATTAATAGAGAACTTTGAAAAGAAAGACATCAGATAGAAATTTTGAACCCACTGATTTAATTGGTTCACTGCCGCCTTTAGTAGAAAAGCTTTCGTGAGATAAATATATGAAGTAATGCATTTAGCAAAGAGAGAGCTTAAAAGCTTCGCGCATATGTGCGTAATTGACAAAGAACTAATTAAGCAGTTTCAATACTGATGCATTAGTGTCGTGCGCTCAGTCTCGCGTAAGAAATCTGAGCGACTGTTGCTGAATTCCGGCCACAGTTTCGCCAAATAAGACTGAATTTATAAAATTAGGTCGGCAGCGCCAAGCCAAGTGGATGCAAGTTAAATTTTCAAGTGGAATTCAATTAGCCTTCCTCTTCTTCACTTCTCTGATTTTGGCATAGGCATGAGATTTTCTTTCCCACTTTAAAATTAGAGCCTTTTATATACCTGAAACCTATTTGGCTTCAGTTTTTGACGTGTCTTGTGTATTGCAAACGTTTGGAAAAATTACGCGTTTTAAAACTGGACCCCTCAAATTTCTATCCAAATTTGATTACTTCTCATCATAGTTAGCTTCTAGTGTCGCTTATGACACGAGAAAACCTTGCTTCTATAATACTCATTTCTAAAGCAACTTGAAATTTGCGAGAGAATTTTCGAGGCCAATGGTTCTTTCACTTCGTTCTTCGTTGATAGTGTAGTTTGGGTTCGAGCTGAGTCGAAATCGAGTTCGTACTCTAAGGGAGAGTTACAATATGCTTTCGCATTGATCCCGATTCGCAATGTTTGCGGGAAAGGTCCTAGTTTTGTTCGTTTAAGCTGAGCCACGTTAGTGTGGACAAAAAGAACAGAAACATTTTGCGTGTGGCGATTTGTATTTTTGAAATATGCATGTTAATGTAATTTAAAAAATTAAAGTTTTTTGGCTTGAGAGAGTTAAAAGTCAAGCTGTTAAATTTATGAGTTCCAGAAAATAGGTGTTTTATCTCAATAATACAGAAGCGCAAAAAGAAAAAAGCAAAATACACGTCTTGTGGTGTTCTGTTCAAAAATTCAAACAATTCATTTAATACAAAAGTGCAGATAAAAGGAAAACTTTTTTAGGCGGTTGTAATATTTTTGGTTCATCAACATCTGTTCCCTCCATGTCAAAAGTCCCTTTTCTTTGTAGGCTGAGCTTGCTTTCGGAAAAAGGACAGCGAATAAAGAGGGAAACACCTAAAAATACATTTTTTAATTCCTACTTCGAACTCATTGAAGGAATAGACCATTCGTTGCGTGCATTCTGTTTCAGGAATAATCTAAGTCTTTTCTTACCCGGCTTTTAAACGGGTCAGCATTTTTTGTTAAGTCCACACTTGGCGAGCTTAGGGAAAGAGAAAGGGAAACAGGTGCCGGAATTCAAAGAAACAGAGAATATATATATATTTTTATTTAAAGAAAATCCAAAAACTTATACAAACAATTCCACATCAAAAGATGAGGCAAACAAAATAATAAGTCAAGCAAAATAATTCGAAGAAAGCAAAATAAAAACAACTCAAAGAATATTAAAAATTAAATAAATAAAAAGCGAAACTAAAATCCAAATAATAACGTAATCCAATTAAATTAACCTGTGAAAGGAGAAACGAGATATATTAATAAAAATAATTAAATGAGTCCAAAGTGAGCTTCAGTGCAGCGCAACACCTCACTACGGTGCAGTAATAAATGACTCTAACTCGAGTGCACTGAAAAAACAGGAGGGAGTAATTCCCTAAAGATTTTTTGAAGAAGCACTTTAAAGCAGTGCTACACTATCGAACACTTTCAATACTAGTGTTAATTTGCACTTCAGTTCAGTGCAATATGAATCCCAACAGCTCCAAAATAATTCTGCTGAAGAACTGAAGAAGAATAAAAGGATTGGGACTATTTATAGGTCGTGGGATTAGGAAAAGGTTTAAACTAGAATGCCTCCAAAACGAATGCAAAGGAGAAGTGAAATCACGTCTTTCACTTACGGGCCAATATATGACAAAGGAAAGGTATTTATACTTCAATTCGGTGTAATTAGGAATTTTAGTTTCAATACAGCTTAAAATCGCACTTTCGCGTTTATGGCGTTTATGCATTGAAAGTGTTGATATAACAGTTTTTGAGTCAGTACTGACTTACCAGTAATTTGAGATTTGTGAAACTGAAATTTTACAAGTAAATTTAAAGACGACCGAAAAACAAATGACGAATATTGAAATTTTTAATCATAAAAATGAACATTGCAATCCGGTTGAAATCATTTTAAAAAAGAACTGACAAGACAGTTTGCTTTCAGCACTAGCCGCCAGTAATACTGACCCATGTAAAGGTCATGTTAGAGATGGCATAAATACAGTAAAAGAATTGCCCTTCTAACATAATTTATAAAGGAAGTAAAGACTTGATTAAATTAAATTTAAATAAAATTGTACAAGTTAATAAATAAAATGAATATATATGAAAGATACATAATAAAAATAATGTAATAAGTGATATATAAAATCCTTTAATTCCATTTAGGAAAAAGAAAAGCAAAAGTGAAGTGAAATAAATTAAAAGAAAATAAAAAGAAAAAATTATTATAAAGATGGAGTGGTGAATAACAACAATATCAATCCATTTTATGAAATTGAAGAATTTTTGTTTAAGAATGTGAATGCAGAATAAAGTCCAATTCTTGGTGTTAGAAAGAACAGCCCTGAAAACGGCTAAGAGAAAGCTTCTTTGATGAAGTGAGGCTGTTTAAAATTCTTCGAGGATTAACTCAGTGGTAATGATGACGGCATTTCTCCTTATCAGAGGTAAATTATCGTGGACCATAAAGCTAGTAGGAGCTTCCTCTTATTGTAAAATCTAGTCTTACATCAGTTTATCTCAGAAAACACATGCACTTATGACACCATGCCATTAGTAAGTGGATCCGAAAATCTTTGTAAAAGATAGTAATAGTGATCCACCGTACCAAAAAAACTTGTGAATTTTTGTTAAGCATTAAATATGTATTTTGTACTTTGACCTAAAAAATATATCGCAGTTTATTAAAGAAATATGGGACTTTATTTAACATGTGTCATACACTCTGGAATAATTTACGTTTTAATTTAAAATATAATTACATTCGCAACATTTATAGTTGCCACAATTGGTGCCGTAAAAAAAACACATGGTAAGTGCTCGGGAGGCTGTGAAATTACGCTATTTATTACGTGCCATATTCTGTCTCATGTTTTCGAATGGGCAAGGAGTGGAACACTTGGTTGTAAGAAAGCGACTTAATACATTTTCCATTGGGTGTTAAACAAAGCACTCCCGACCCTTAAATATTCGCCTTAATGTATTAACTTTGAAACAAAGAGAAAATTATTCATAATTTGCGGCATTTTATTTCTTTCGGTGCCTCTCCGCCAACAAAATGGGAATACCTTATGACATTAACGAAGTGTGATGTGCTTGGAGCCTTGAATTACCCACGTTATAAGTCTGTCAAGAAAACATTCTCAAGTTTATTAAATTGAAAATATGGAAGGTTGAGATTTGCAATGAAAGTGGGGTAAGCTCACATGGGAGATGGGAATTATTCAAATTGTAATGTTCGTACTGATGTTGCCAGCAGAGGCCATAATTTAACTCCGAGGTGTAGATGTAAGAGTCCTATGTTTCTATGATTTCTACCCTATTTAGCCATTTGCCTTTATTTTCACATTTTTGGAAGACTCCCTTCGAAAGTGATTTCTTCTTCCACTTTTCTACTGCTTTGTTGAAAATGAATTAGAGCTGCTGATAAAATGTAGAAGGAAACTAAGGAAATAACATTTTAGTACGTTACTATTAGGATAAACTTAAAGACTTCATCTGTTTCTTTCCAAATATGCGGAAAATCCCTTCAAATGTAAGAAATAGCCGGATTCAAGTAACTCCGACTTAATACGTCCCTTGCTATATTTAAGACATATCAGATGACTGGATGAAAGATGATGAGAGTTATATATACCGAACTTCCTACATATAGGACGCTAAAAACATGGGCAATATATCGAAGTAAATAAATTCATTTTGTATCCTTGAACGCTTTTAAAAGTTGTGTAAACCAAAATTTCTCCCGGCATATCTGGATTGAGGAATACACACTTCGGCACACTTAATTAATAATGTAAAATGGAGTACACCAACAAGACTAAAATTATTTAGACAAATTAAAAAAACACCACCTTATACACTGCTGTTCACATTTACACATATGTACCTCCCTGTTCTCGACTGTTAAGGGGGCAATTGAGCCAAAAAATCCAAAAATTTCAAGTTTTGTTTTTTATTTTAGTGTATTTTCAAAACACCAAATTGTAGATCCAGAAAAAAACCCTTCGATGTCTGATAATATGAGAGAACCTTAATTTGTTTTTTCATCTGGCCACACTGCTCATTGAGAAGTCATTGAAAGGATCACCTATTCGGTTCACACGCTTACCAAAGAGGCAGTGCTCTACCGGCCGAGATGTTACATATGTCTATGCCCCTCCTTCTAAACAAAATTACGGCAAAAACTGTTTTAAGGCCTTACAAACGGCTAGCCTTTTCCATCTCTTGTTGAGTAATATAACAGTCTATAGATCTCTATCTTTGTCGATTCTAGAGATCTCTCAGTGCACATCTGGGCCGCGGCAGCCTTTTTAACGCGCTCATCTATGATTTTATTCCAAGATAACTTGGAGTTTAATATAACTGCCAGATATTTGGTCTCAGTATTAAGTTCAAGGCTAGTACTATCCAGATATAATAGGGCGAGATTTTGAATTATTCTTCTGTTAGTAAAGCGACCGAGTTCAGTCTTTGAAGAGTTTATGCTCAGGCCAAATTCGCTAGTCTAGATTTTTAGATATTATCGTTCTTATATAATATAAAGACAATTTTTTATACAAATTCAAAATAGTTTTAATAATAACGAGTTTCCCTTATAGCTCAGAAGACGCAATTCTCAGCGTGGAGCCAAGAATAATTTACATAAGCGTTCACAGATTTCAAAGAAATATATTCAGATTAGGCTCCTCGACATGCATGCAGACAAGTAATTGTTGGTAAAGTTAACCAAACAGATAGGCAAAATGAAAAAGAAACTAGTTAATAATACTAGCTGGCAAGCAACCGATAACAGGATCAAACTAATAAAGGAACAAAGACTACCGAAAAGCATCCAATGTTAACACCAGTCAAAGGTTCACAAGACCATACGAAGACGGATCTTAAGTACATTCTTGGACACATCTGGGTCAAAGTGCTCCCCAATGCGGTTAACCGCCATACACATGAGGTTAAAAGGCTCATGTTTACTGTAGTTAATCCGGGAGTAGTTAATATGAAGAAGCGGGATTTCCCTCAAGCAATGGCCATTGGACCTAAAAGAAACCCTACCCCGAAATTCCGCGGAATCGATATTACCGTTCAAGAGCTGGTGAATAAAAACTATGTCAGCAACATTACGACGTTCCTCCAGGCAAACCATGCCACCCGATAGGGTGGAAGGATCATACGGTTATCCTAAGGTAAATCCCGAAGCGCAAACTTAATGGATCTACGCTGTACCGATTTGATACGGTCGATATACATGGCATAGAAAGGATTCCACACCTGAGAGGCATATCCAAACAGTGGTTTGACGAACGAGCTGTATAGTGTCAAAGTAACCTGACGGTTAGAGAATTCCCTGGACCAACGCATAATGAAATCAAGCATTGAGTTACTCCTATAAACCACATAATTAACGTGGGAAACCAAATCAGGCTTTGAATCAAGTTTCACGCCAAGATCGATAACAGATTGTACACAAGGAATGCTATCCGCGACAAAAGTGTAGTTATAATTGAGAGCATTACGCTTTCTAAAAACGACATTACCTCACACTTATTTATGTTGAGTTCCAAGTTGTTGTGTACACACCATGAATAAAAGATCTCCAAATCCTCCTAGAGAGAAGAGCAATCAAAATCTTCATATCGTCGGCATAAATGAGGACATTAGATTGCACGATATCATCAATGGAGAATACAACGATAAGAGGACCAAGATGACTACCCTGGGGTACACTGGAAGTGGCTTCTAAAACTCTAGACCGAAGGTCACGAAAAAGCACCTGATATGATCTATCAGACAGATACGGATTGAACCCATCTTGGAAATTCAAGTTTCCGCAGTTTAAGCAAGATGGCCCACTGCGATAGTTTATCAAAGACCGTACTAAAGTCTGTATAAATACAATCCGTTTGTAGATTGCTGCCGAAACCAGATATTATCTTGGACATGAACTCCAATAGGTTCGTTGGGGTGGACCTACCTGACTCAAAGCCCTGCTGACTGGACGAAAGAATGTCCTTACATTGCGGAGACACCTGAGAGAGAACTATTGACTCTAACAGTTTGGATATATAGGATAATTTTGCTATTGGTCTGTAATTAGAAATCTCGTTCCTATTGTCTTTCCTGTGAATGGGTATAATGAAGGAATTCTTCCATAGTTTAGGAAAACATCCACTAGTCAAAGATTTCGAAAAAAGGATACGAAGAGGAACCACCAAAGCATCGGAGCAAGACTTAATCACTTTTGGCATATATCTAGTGTGTATTGAGTCTACTCCAATTGAAAGTGTATGAGAAACTACCTCCCCTTTGCTTCGCACTATTACATTTCGATTAAAATTTCTTCCCTGTTTTCAGCCATTTCCCTCTTTCAACCCAGCAAACCCTTAATAAAAAGACAAAACAAATACTCAATTGAAAACGTAAACTGAACAGCTCAATTTTCCAATTCACTGACCACTATCACGTCGTGAAAAATTATTTATGTCCCGCCACCGACAGAAGTAGAAGTTTGAAATGTCGCAATATCATCTGTGGCACGACATAGTTGTTTATATTCAATTGAAATATTTTTATGCTCCTGCATTTCAATAGATGCTGGGAACAATAAAACTTTACTGTTCTTTTGTGGTGGAGCATTATTCCGATATTCGAGTAGGAAGATTGCACAGCACTACCCAAATAGCTCTGCACCTGAAGTTAGTTATTAAATTTCACTTGTTAACAACACCACGAAAAGTTTTGGTAAAGGTAGTAAGGTTTAAATTTAGACTGGAGTGGCAATTTCATCCGCCTAAGCAAAAAACTTTCATTTTGTGTTGTTTATGTTAAACAAAAATTGGTGTGCGCTTTGCAACTCACTTATCCGAAATTATAAACTTCTGCTTCAAAAGTTTGTTTTTCAGATTTTAATCGAAATGTTAACGTTGAGTGGCGTAATTATTTCAAAGATTGCATAAAATTTTATATTGCTGTTTTTCATTGAAAATGTTTATAATAAAACGGGCTACTGTCTACGTTTCATGAAAAGTTGTTGCACGCTCTACAAATTTTAATTTATAGTGTGAAACTTTTCATTCGTTTATAGTAAACATTGTTTGGTTAGATTGTCAGTTAAGTGAGAAATCGGTAGCTTATGGGGACCTACCTAAATTAAAACATTCAAAAAAGCAACTTTTAATTTCTGAGTCTATTTTTAGTCTGATGTTTCCCAAAACATAGTTTTCACCAAAGGCATGAAATCACCGGATGTGTCAAGATACCGCGATATGGATTAAAAATTGGAGAGCTCTTGAAATTTTCGAGTTCGAATTTAAAGATTTTCTGCATTTCTAAAGAATACCCGTAATCGTAATTGCAAAAACCTTCTACCTACTTTTTAAATTGCAATTTCTGAGTAGCGTATCCTATACTGCTATATAAATATCGTGAACGATGTAAATTCGAACGGATCGGAAAAATAGCTTCGTTTACAATGCAAACAAATTATTGAATTAAAATTGCCAAACTAAACGTTGAATTTATCGTTACACACTTGGCTGAAGACCACAAGGAACAAAGGCTAGTACTGAGTTAATATTATCCGTCCAAGTTAAGATACAATTAATATTCAAGTCAATATTCAACATTACCTAAAATATAAAATATAAGTATTTGGGTCTTTTTGGGATTTAAGATAGGCCCATTCTTAGACGCCCATCTAGTTAATGCTAATAGAACCTCAGGAAGTACCATATAGTGAACCTAAAAGTCTAAAAAGATAAATTTGTACATCATCTGCATAAAGGACTTACACGGGATATCAGGAATACACATATAAAGAGAACAATAATAGTGACAAGACCGCCCAAGGTTCCAAAGAAATTTCTTCGAAAGTATTATTATTTATAAGACTCAACAAATCAAATCTGAGGATTAGTTTAGCAAGTTGAATGCCATAGGGGTCACCGGAAACACCCATTTAAAAGCTCTCTTGGAACAAATGCATTTTAACACGCAATTCTCTCACGAAACCTTTTATAGTAGTTATAGCAGTCGAAGTGTTAAATAGCATGGAGGAGTTCTGTGGGGCAAAAGAAGTCCTTAATTTATGAGAATTTTAATTTCACATAAGCCTGGTAAGCTTTAATCCTCCTTCAAAGTGTGGACAGAATTTTGAGAGATATAATGTCTACCACGCCAGAATACTCTTATTTGAAGAATGCCTAGAATGATCTCTCCATATCCTAGGAAGATATGAACTACAAAAAAAACATAGATATGTACCACTGCTTTCACTTTTTGCAAAAGATTTATGTTTGGTTTCGTTAAAAAATGAAAATAACGATTATTTTTTCTTCTGGATTATATGACGATTGCACCTGCTTACTGGTTGGCTGGTTTTTTTCTATAAACCTGAAAGCACTGTTTTGGAAAGTAACACAATTCCTTGTCTGTTGCTCCGTAATTTTATCAGAATAAATATAAAAATTTGTTTAATTAGTTTGAATGGAAAAAAATTGGAGGAGGGATTCCGCAAATTCATAGCTGCACATAATTCCGTGACTTTCATTTTTTATTTGTACAAATATGAAGGCCCATACTAATGCCCCACACGTCACAAACCCCGTTTAATATCTCACTAATATCCTCCAAGTCATTGCACAGAAAGCTCTTTAGATGATCCACTCATCAATTCAAATAAATTGGAGCAAGGAAACATCAAGTCACCTCTTCGTAAATCGCAAGTCATGCTGAACTATTCATTTGCTCCCTAATGGAAATCGAAGGGTGGTGTGCATTCATTCAAGCTCTATCGAACATACCGTGGAACGTTCACGGATTCTATGCTTTTATATGAATCTCTGGAGATATTTTCTCGCCACTATCATTAATTTGAAGTGCGGGCCAGGAAGCTACAAATCCATTAATTCGCACAACCAACAACAAATCATTTAAGCTGGTATAAAATTTCCGGATTTTCAGGAAAGTAAAAATGTCGTTTATTTTTCCAAAAAAAAAAAAAACTTCTCACCCTAGCAATCTGAAAAGGAAGAACACCCTGAGAAGGGCGAACGACATGAGATGATCTGATGCAACGGTTTAAAGCCGCAATTATTCAATAAAGCCCGAAGCGTATACCCTAACCGAATTTTTGAATCACTAATTCTACGGATTTGCGAACTTAATGCCAGTAGGATAACTGCAGGTTCCTCTGCTCTTTTCATGCTCTGCAAACGTGTTTTCTCATACCATTGGCATTTCCACGCTATGATGCTTTCATTAGAAATGTAGACACTAGTCAGGAAACATTGGTACCCTTTAAACCCTGCAGTAAAATCGTCTTTGGGGCAGTTTGGGGGCATGCAGGAACATGAGATGTAACTGCTGCAACACGACAACGTAGAGATTGAACATTTTTGAAATTTTATTGTTCAACAGGGTGAACGAAATTCCCAGAAATCATTGAGAGTTAATGTAATCTTCAAATCAAAGTGGAAACTTTTACAATTTACGGGAGAAATATCGATTTATGAAGAGGTTCGGGTTAAATTATAGATTACTCTTTGATATGTTCTGGGAGATACTCTCCCCTCCCTCGCCAATCCAGTGCTCTGGATTTATACAGTTCAGTGGATCTAGATATTAAAGGTCGGATATAAAATTAATAAAGAAATGAACTAAAAACCGCCTTCAGAGGCTGAAGAACCTCTTAACAAATACGGGTTTTAATGGTTCAAATTTAAGACAGCACTTGGCCTTTACAGCGCCTTAAATAAGAACATTACAACTGCAATTTAGGGCTGTTTTATTGCTCTCCACCGGGGAAGAAATTTATGATCCTGTCTTCATTACTTCGCCTCATACTTTTATGTTTCAATTTAAACATTTTCCAGGATGATAAATAAATTGAGGAATTTGGTCTGTTAGGACTAAAGTAAATTGCGGGAATTAAGATGAAAATCTGGATATTTTAAAAGCAATTCCAGCGAAATATTGTCAAAATGGAAACTGTAGGAGGAGGAGGAGGTATTTGAATCTAAAGAAAAAAAAACTGCAAGAAATTGTCTGTGTTGAATGAAATTACGGTAGATTACATTTCTTAAGGGAAATTTTAATACCATCCTGAAGTAAACGAGTTACGAGCAAATATGAATGTTTTTGTTTCATTTGGACTGCATTTATCGGCACCCCTTAGAGCTAGAATTATACAATTTTATATTATGCGATGGCTAAATGACGAATTTATTAAATCAAATAGGATAAAAAAAAGTATCCAGTTTCGAGATCGTTTACGAAAATTTGATGACACTTTTGCAAGCTAAAAATTTCTAATTGGCGGAAAAGAGTCTTAAATTTTATGCTTTGGAGGGAGGTGAAACTCTTTGAAAACGAAAAAGATATTTTAAGTAGCCATATACCGCGCAGTTTGGAGGTATCTCGCGAAATTGTGAGCCATTACTATATCACCGTGGAAAAATCCATAGCAATGGTCGGCATAACACCTCGATTAAGATTTAAACAATGGGATGTAGGTCAGTAAAAGCAGGTAACTGCTATGAAGCTGATTTGATGCTTCTACAATACTATATGGTGACAGCTGAATAACTAGTGCAATAAGGGTAGAAAGTATAAGTGCCGGTGAAAGTATAAGTGCCGATGAAATGATTTTGCCTTCGACAGATGAAGGTTGGTTAAACTTGAGTACAACTCAAGATGAAATAGAATACATCGTGATTAAAGAGATTGATAACTATTATTATGCAAACTATACAGGGTGTGTCAGTTAAAGCGAACGAAAATTCCTGAGACAATAAAAAGAGATAGAATTTGTTACAACCCTCCGCTCTAATCGAGGGTGTACTTTGCCGACCAGCAGTTGGAGAAGCTGAGGTTCATGTATTCTCACCTAAAGGCATGAACTTCCTTGGGCGCCACGTAGTTTTGGTGAGTCTATGAACTCAAATGAAACGAACTAGTTTCAAATATATAGATTCACATGTCTATGAACTCAAATGAAACGAACTAGTTTCAAATATATAGATTCACATTTATAATTCGTTTTAGGTACACTTTGATAGCTCGGAATATGATAGGCACAATAAGCAAACGCTTTGAAATTTTGCACTCGCGGGCGAGATGGCACGATAAATTTTCTTATCACAACTAAAAGAACGAACCAAAACGAAAAGAAAAAAAGAAAAAACAAACTTATCTGTTGGAGAGACTCCGGATACCCTTCTGAGTACCACGAGGTAAAGCACCTGCACACCTGGTCTCACTTTTCTTCAGGACACTTTACTTCTTTTCTTCTGTTTCTTTCTTTTCCTTTTACGGACCTTCCTTCCAGGACTGGGTGTATTTTATTTCTTTTTATTTTATATAACTTCTCCGCACTTCACTTTTCTCCGCTTTCTTTCCTTTTAATATCTGCACCAATACTAAACCCACACCGTGTGTCTTGACAGCTAGTTTCTGAGAGAGATCGCACGTTTCACATACCGAATTTTTATACTAAATCGACCCCTATTCGGACTTCCGGCCCCTATTTCGGTAACTTTCCAGAATCGGGCCAATCGGTGATTTTATAAAATTAAATTTATTATATTTCTCTTATTAATTTGACCCTCAGGATTCCGAATCTGCTATCGGTTTTACTGGGAAAATTTTCTTTCTAGAGATTTCTTGCAATTTTCACAGGATGACACTTGCTGTGGAAAATTTTCAAAAATTTTCATTTTGGCGATTTTTGAGATATTAGCTGTCTTTAAGTTTCTCTTCGGGTTACGCGCGATCCGTCTTGCTATTGTTTCTGCCGTAAAGAGTGGAGTTCAGGACGTAAGTGGTGTTTATCTAGTGCGGGTGTACAGGTTAAGTGTGTGATGAGAACCCATTTGGGCCCAGGGACCGCCTCGGTGAGTACGAATTCATTGCAATAATTTTCTACGAAGTTAACAGAAGTTTCTTCCTCACAGGAAAAATTCAATTGGAGCCTAATCATGCCATCTTTCCCAGCGTTACAACCAGGTAACTATCTTTGACATTTTTCTTTCCAAATTTTAAGGAGAATAGTTAATACTTTCTATTAAATATGTACAATTCTTAATCCTTTAATATTTAATCCTTATCTTGCAGTCCTATCCTAATCCCTAAACATAATGTGACTAATGATATAAACCCTACGAATATCCTATAGATACAAAAGCAAATATTCTGTCCCAATTTCTATCTATCTAATTCAATTCTTTCTACTAACCAATTCTTTCTACTTTCCTATTTCCAGGTAGTCCTCGTCCAGTTGGGTGGTGCTCAACGTTATTCTTAAGCTTGCAGCATATTTGGTAGTTTTTCCGAGTTTCTTCGCTCCAGGTAGATAATTTTCTTTTACTATTAAGGTAAGTTGATTGCCAGTGGTCCAAGGTCCAACTCTCATCAGCCGATTGTGGAGGTAAGTAGCTTTCAACTATAGAAACTGTATGTAAGAGGAGAGATTCTAAGGTAAGTGAAGATCGAAGTGCGCGTTCGCCCAAGAAGTTCCCTTGCCATTTCAACCCGTATGGAAACGACGTCCTCCACTGTAGATCCCGATAGTAACCAGAAACGAGGTGAAATAGCTTTCTGATAATGTATCTGAAAAGTAACCAAATTTCTTTGCAGAATCGGAAGTCCTGAATTACACAAAAGAGGACAGCACAGCAGGGTAATTTTTTCCTAACAAAAGCGTTTTCTAAATCTTAATCTTTTCAGGTCACGAACGCGAGATTGGGATTGTAACAAATTATAAAAATTACATGAAAATTAAAAAGGCGCGTTTTTTTGTTGCTAAGAATTTATTAAGAGAATTATTAAACTTAACAGCTTACAAAATAGTGAAAATTAAAATAACTTTTGCCCTCTATTTTGAGCTAAGGAAAGTACATAGTCGTCGCTTGATACTTCTGGACAGATTGATGGTGGCTAAAATATCCCTAACCTTTTCAACTGGTCTCATGTATCAATTTTTTTTTTTAGAACAGACGTATTTATTCATGGTGGCTCATACAAAAAATCTATCAGTGTCAGATCGGATGATCTTGGTGATCAGTTGATAGTTTCATCCCATCCAATTCATAAATTAAAGGCCGTTGTCAGCCAATTCCTAACAACCATACCACAGTTGCTGGCACGTTGTCTTGATGAAATATTTTATTCCTTAAAATTAATGATACCTCTTCAAGTATTGAAAGTCGATGTCTCTCCCAAGAACCTTTCCATCATGCTGTTTTCTTGAAAATATTAAAATTTCCAAAAGAGCATCGTTCTAAAAATTTACGCATACCCAACTGACACAAATTTGTCCTTTTTATTTTTCTGGGAATTTTTTTTTATTGTTATTGATCTTAGAACACGGTCGGATATGCGATGGGTTATCTCGAAAACGAAAGGAGGTAGGTATATACATTTGCTATATCGAATTAAAAGGAAACTTATGACGATTTCTAATTACGCAAGAAGAAATTTGCATATTTATATAAAAAAATTGGTCAAAAATTCCAAAATTTTTAATTTGAAAATTCGTAATTCCTAAATGAAGACGAGTAGGGAAATGGGTAAGCATTCATTTAAAAGGCACTAGATTGGTACACATATCACGTTTAGTATACGCTATACGGCCTTCATCGTAAAAAATGACCAAAAATTTGTCAAGTGCCCTTAACTATCTTGAAAACTGTTAGGATTGTCCAATGATAGGTCTTTCATTGGACGCCCGATAGGTCACTTTAACTGGGACACCCTGTATACACCAGGTGTCCTTTGGTTTCAATCTATTTATCTCGTGATAATGCGCAGCGATGCCAAGGGTACTGTTTCTTTTTTAGCTATTCATCTCTCTATCTGTGACATAATGTAAAAAAAATAAATAAATAAAGACGACGATTTCCTTCCGTCATTTACTAACGACTAAAGAGTACAATTGCTTTCCTCACAGAGATTAGATTGAAAATGTGGGAGAGTCTCTCTTCCCAGACCAATTTGGGCGAATATACTACATCTGGCGAAGTTATAGATCAGATCTATTAGTAGTAAATATTGTTGCGCGGTACTAGGAAATGCCTCGGATGGTTGCTCGATAAGAGACATGTTATTACGGAGAACCGCAGATTGGCTCTGGGGACCTAGCGAATACAAACAAAACGTAACCGTTCGTAAAAATAAACGAATCGAAAAGGTTAAACTAAAAAGGCAAAAACTGAAACAAATTATACAATTCTTTAACAGTTCCAAAGCACACACCTTAAACATTTATAAAAACCCGTAAAAATTAAACTTTTAACGGCTTAAATTTTTTGTAGAAGTCTAATCCATTTTCATTATAAATTTCATTTTATACGGCCCCGAAAATATATTTAAACACTCTAAAAAGGAAATATTTTGGTTACCTTACTAGAAATTCTTTGACCCTTTAAAATTCTTAAATTAATTTCACAAATTTTATAGAGGATGGTTTTTAAATACTTTTTAGCACTTACAAAGGACGGCATAGTTTAATTTCCGGACATACTTTTCACAGTACTGCAATCCGAACACTTAAACAGTTAAAATAGTTGAAATTTAAGTAACTTTCTATACGGATTGTTGAAATTATTAAAACTTTTGCAATTATAATGACTACACGGATAAGTTAAATAATTTGTTTCACTTACGCACCACCACACTAAACTTACTTTAAATTATATTAAAAGAGCTAACGACCGAATTCAGTTCTGCCGTAATGGAAGCTTTTAAAAAGTTATCATACTTAAAAACTGCAGTTTAATATTGTAGATTATGTCCATGAAATACAATTATTTCTCCTCTGATATCTGATTCTCTTTAGATTGGGTCTGCGCCACTTTATATTAAACTTTATTATTCTGGCATCGGATATTATTTACGACAAATTTAAACAGGTTCTCTGATGAACAAGAGTGCTTTCGGTATCAAAGAAACACTGACTCTGCTAATTCGAATGTGCGAATTTCCGCAAATATGTTTCACTCGCCCTCAAGATCTAACTTCCTCGTACAGCTAGGCATCTTTTTGACGAGAAGCTGAGACACTTTCCACAGTTCTATCACCGTCTTTCAAAAGACTTTTGAATACTTTGAATTGACTCGAATTTTGCATAGGTTTTCATGCATGAGACCACAACCTTGGCATCTACTTTTTTTAATGGTTTCGGTATAGTTCATAGTCAGCCCTAGTCAGGTTAGAACCAGATAGACTCTATTTGGCTCCTCTGCACGTTCCATACCCGCACAACTTATATTAATATATAGGGTGTAATAAAAAGATCAGAACGTTAGAATATCTCAATAAATGCACTTTCGATCCAAAAATAAACAAAAATAAATATCTAATATTTTTTGTGGCTCTATTCAACTGCGCTAAAATTAAACCGCCCCTTGTTTCGTAATTTTTCAATTAGTGCAATATTTTTTGAAGTGCTTCCAACAGTTATTTCTTGCGATTACAGCATCATCTGTTGGGAATCACAATAAATGTTTCAGATAAAAGTTACGTATTTTCTCCATAGAATTTAATTCCAATTTAAAATTTCAAAGTTACCCACCGTCATATTCAGAACCGATCCTTCTCCGTTTAATTGTAGCACAATTGAATAGAGCTCGGAAAAATATTTTTTTTATTTTAAAATGGGAAGCGCATATCTTGAGATATTTTACAGTCCCAATCTTTTTGTTATATCCAATATAACGGTTCATATGCTTTGAGAGGTACTTGCCTGTAAACGAAATTATTGTACGTTTAATTATTATGGTGTCTCCGGAGGGTACACAATTTAAAGCTATCAGAAAGCTCACAAAACACTGGACTGTAAATGCTACTTCCGCATCCCTGTTTCACTAGGAAACTGTTGATGAAGGTCCAGATTTGTAGATCGTATTGCTTTTGAAAGTTTCTTGATTATTCGGAATTTTACATTTGTTGTAACTTTTGAGACTTTCATGGGGACCTTTTTTTAACAGGCCTGTTTCATTTGAAGTCGTGCATCTCTGGAAAGATATTGTCTTGCGTAATACCTCCAGTTATAGTCACGCTAAAGTTATATAGGAAAGTAACCTATTAATAATTATGGGACAGGTGGTTCTGTGGAAAAGGGTTACAATACATTCCTAAAGGATCATGCTCCGTTCACCTCGGCTAGCAGTCTCAATGGTTAGCAGTAAGAAAGGTTTCCTGAGAATTCGTCAAGGAGACGCAAATTGCAAAAGCAACTTCCAGCACAAGTACCAAGTTTGAACTTGCCCGTGACTTCAGGTACACAGAAGGAGTTAACCACGGCACTTGGGATGGCGGATGCAAGTGTAAGGGTTTCTGTGGTAGTACCACAACGAGCAGCACCAGGGCCCGTACCACAAACAGTCACGGATTTACACATCTAAAAGCATACCCTAACAAGTACTTCTTCAACAAGTGAGGCGTCCAGTTGTAAAACGTGCTAAATGTATTTAGGCTAGGCTTGAGGTTTTTTTTAAATATAAAACCAGGTACTTGTAAATTGTGCAACACAAAAATATTTTCTAGATTTGTAAGAAATTTTAAATTTTCCTTCGAAGTGCCAGCTTTTAACCCTTTGGCTTAAAACAGCGTGTGGGAGACGTGATCCCCTTTCTGTGTCCAAAATGAGAATCTCGTATTAGACAGGTGATTGTTTTTACACGTTAATTTGTATGTTTTTACGTTATTGTTATTGTTACAGTTGCAATGTAAGAGCTGATCATTTACTGTTAGGCGTAGTTGCAATAGAGTCGTGAAATAATTAACTGCTGGTGTTTAGTCTGTACTAGTAATAAATTAAGTTAAAGTTAAAACGTGTTTTGATTAATGTATGAAGCCTAAGACCATAAATATTACAAGCACTACATAGGGAAAATAATGTCGCTTAAATTAAGCAAATTGAAAAAGTGATGCATCCTAAGGAAGTCCACAAAGAGGTTGGAAAGCTTCCAACATGCTGCGTGGCATGGCTGCATGGATTTACAGAATTAATGAGGCACCTAAACTGAGAAAGATCCTTCCAAACTTTGCTATTTTCCTCCGGGTATCTGTGCAGAGGGCACCTAAGAACTATTAAATGATATGAAGGAGTATTTTCCAGATAAATCCTAGGTGTATGATGAAATATGTTTAGTGCCTTACTCAAGTCTTGCTTGTATAAAATTAGGTAAAAAGGTAAGAAAAGAATATGCTATTGACTTCCTTGGGTCTTGTAAGTCATAGAGACATTTTTTAGTCTATAAAAATATGACCGGATCGGATACTATCCTTTTGGAAGGTATGCGGAATGTATGATGACTTGTTGTGAAATTGTATAGATGAAAAGGATATTGAAGATGTTCAATGCCTGTTCTGTGAATACCCAAACCTGGTGAATAACAGATTGAGGCTTTGGCAGTGCCTTTTACTATAAAACAGCAAAAGTTAAAAATGTAAAGCTTACTAGACTAAATAGATTGATTATGAGATTCGTCTTGTTTATATGAGATCGGCCAGTAGATTAGTTGGTGGCTGCCACTCAATGAAACTAAGCCTATATGGTGACATAATCGCGAGTAGTAGGCCATTTGACCAGCTTTGACGTGAATGGCTAAACACTTTAAAAATTAATATACGCAAAAATTCTTTATTAAACTTAGTAACAGGACATAATTTCCTTTCTGTAATCCCACAATCCAATATTGGAATAGGGTTTCAAAAAATTTTCTCTCATTATTCGTGACACTTCACCATTTCGTGCGATATATACCACGTTTACATGCAAGGTTGAAAGATCGAGTTGAAATTGAGTTGAGTAAGGTCGAAATCACAATTCATAAGAACTCGAAATTAATGTGCCTTCTGTAAAAACGTTCATTTCCTGAATTTCTATCAAAATGTAAATAATCGCAAAACCGTAAAAGCTAAAAATTCTCTACCAAAAAATAATTCAAAGAACTTATCAAATATCAACTCAACTCGACTACTCAACCCGCGTATACAAAGCACTTTCAGCTGTCATTTCGACTCGGTACAGCCAGCAAGGCGTAGTCGAATCAAGTTAACCCGATTCCAACTCAGCCTGCGTTTACATGAAGTCCAGGTTCAACTCTGCATGTATACGTGGTTAGTTGCCGTAGAATAATCTTTGCTAGCGTAGTTCTTCCACCGTCTCCTACGGATTCTACTTTCAGATAATTTCTTCTTTTATTTTTTTGGTTTTGCATTTCAACTCAATACATATGCTTTTGGAAACAGTCGTTAAAAAGGAATTAATGAAAATAGATTTATTATGCGGGTCTAAAGCATGTCAAAAGATGTTTTTGTTCTTTGATGTCATCTACTGTGTTTTTGATCCAACGTTTGTAATGCATAGAACCAGTAATGCTGGAGCAGAATGAATTATATACAAACGCTCAGAATGTAAAAGCAAATCGATTTAAGAATGTCCGTCTGTCTGTCCGTCCGTCTGCCTGTATACACGATAAGTCGAAAACGAATTGAGCTAGAAGGCTTAAATTTGGTATATATTACTTTTAGAAAATTTGTAGATCTAAGTTCGAAAATGGGGCGAATCCACCCACTCCTTCAATAGACCGCCATATTGAGTTTTTGGATTATTGGGTATAATTAAAATAGGGAACAACGTATAGCCCTAAAATTTAGTAAGGAGCAGTTTTATGAGATTTTTAACCAATAAAATGAAAATCACTCATATTCCCGCACTCCTTGGTCGGGCCGCCATATTGAATTTGCAAATTATTTTGGACGTAATTCGAAAAGAAAGCAACCTGTCACTCTAAAATTGTGCACAATAGAGTTTTATGAGATGAATTATATTTACATCATATAGGGTATCAAGTAATCAGCCTAAGGCTGAATATGTATTTTATGTTTTTTCTATCTAGCTGAAAGCGGAGTAAATTCTATGTAAGTGTGTGTGTAATTATCGTTCGAAGTTCATCGAAGTAGATCGCGCTGTCTTTATGTTTTTTCCCTTCCCCTATCAAGAGTCGTCTTAGGTGGTTTCCGTCTGAGTGTTCTTAAGTACCATTCCGCCGTTTCTTGTTATTTCGAGTGTTTGTTTATAAGTAATTTGTCCCAGGCTGCCCATGTTTCTATCCCACTGCATCCTGAGTGCTGCTCCCACTGTCACCTTTTTGACTAAAAAATCGTGTGTGGTGCCCCCGAAATCGCCCGTAATGTCTATGCATGCCATTCTTTGCATCCTAGTGAGTTATTACCTAACGGAGCAGACCATCAGACTATTGCAGCATATGTCAGGATAGGTCATTGTACGTATATACACAGCGTACTGACATCGCCGAGATACTCTACATTATAGATATCATATTCAGTTCCTCCTGTGGCACTCTCATCAATAGGTGGGGCACTCGGTGTAATCGCTTTTCCCTGGTCTCTGTAGAAAGATCAGCTTCGTTGCCATCCATTTTAACAGTATATGTCCTGTTCAATAAGGCAAGAAATACCTCATCTAGACCCGAAGATTCTATGGGTGCGAAGTTGAATATAACCTACAGCATTCTGGTTTATTCTCGTGGCCATATGATTACGTCCGGTCCAAGATCCTTCCAAATAAATCCTGCTTTGGAGACTGGGTCTTAAGTGGTTTCGTTCTGTAGCCTACTGACATTTGAATTAGTCTCCATGTGCGACCAGAAATATGTGCATAGACTCCTTTTTTCGTCGTCGAAAAGTTCTTTTACAATGTTGCCCATTGGGTGGTTCTGAAAAATCTCGTATCCAACGTCATTAAAAATGTGAGGACCGTCATGCACAGCTGCGGCAGTAAAAGTTTTTGCCTCTCATGTCTCTCATAGAAAAAATATTCTGATTCTGGTCCTTTCTCTACTTCTAGACAGTAAAGCATCCTACGTTCCCCGCCAGTCCCTGATTCAAACGTTGTAGATGCAGAATTCCCGCAGCAGAGCTATACCTAACTTTTCCTCCGGAAAGCATCATAGTTGATGCCTCACTATATATAAGATTGAGTTGAGTAATAATTGACTGCGTTGGTGTTTATGTTGCCCAATAAGTAAGGCATTGTTATTTGTTAAGGAATTATACATAGCAACTATGACCCTTTGGTCGATTAAGCCAGTGATTATTAATCAGAAAAATGACGATAAGATTAAGAAATCTCTAATATTCTGCAAAGTCTATCCTTTGAAATTTCTGCAAGGGACCATTATTTTCAACTACAAACTAATCTTGGATATTTTAGAATTTTAGCATAAACCCTTGAATGGCCGAAGTAATTACTTACTAGATCCTAATATTTTATTGGATCAAATAAGAAGAAGACGAAATGTCTTTCAGACCTTTTCTGACTACACTCAATTAATCAAAATTCGCTTAATTTACTG